>BSBK01007339.1:2500-130000 GCA_027943335.1 Chamaecyparis obtusa | reverse complement strand
GAATATCCCATCCTTTCTAAGGATCCACTTTCCCATTTTTTAGTGGTATTTTCATCATATGATGTACTTTCTTGTATGGAATTGTTTATTTTTTTATTAAGGGTCAAACAAGTTTTGAACAGACCGAAAACCCCATTTACCAAATGTTGCTATTAGCAAACCATCAACAAACAACCAGGAAACAAGAACCAACCCACAACAAATGAAACAAAGTAAAAAGATAGAAAAGAATTAATTCAGGCTCTTTAGGGCCTCTGCAACTTCATCTTCTAGTTTTGAGACATTCATGGAGAGATTTTTCATGTCCTTCAACTCTTGGTTTGACCATTATGTCACTCTCTTGAGGTGAGCTCTCATGTAGGTACTAAATCCTTTGTCATCCTTATAGAGAATCTATTTTCATTTATCAAGAGCTTCAAGATCAACAAATTGCATTTTATCTTCTTGCACTTTTTCAAATTTCTTAGTCATTACCTTTATACTATCCACACTACTCTTAATGACTTTGTAGCAAAAATTGACTAAAATAATTAGATTGTCATTAATTTTCTTGTAGTTAGTTTTCAAGCAGGTGATTTTGCCTTCATAGTTCTTTTTCATATGCTCAATATCCTTAACCACCTTTTGAAGTAAGGTCACAATATTTTTACCTTCCTTTTCAATCCACAAGTTAGCCTAAGATCAAATCTTTTTTTAAAAAAATTCAAAGCTCGAATATTGATGTTCAACTTACACTAGTAAATTTGGCTTCAAATTTCGACCAAGAATTGGTCAAAATTTCGACCGAAATTAGTCGAATTTATGACCAACATTGTCGTCGGTCTTTTTTTGTCAAATTTTCGGCATACTTATAATCAGTCAAAATTTTGACTAAAGCAGAGGTTGAGAATTCGACTGAGTCCATGATTCAAAATTGTCGTCATTTTTTTATAATGGTCGAAATTTTGACCAATTGTCGAACAAATATCCACCTGATATTGATCGAAATTTTGACCGGTGGCAGAAAAAATTTCCACCAAATGTTGGTCGAAATTTCGACGAAAACATCAAATGTTCAACCGAGATGCTATACGTTCGACGGATGAGATGGTCAAAATTTTGTTGGTCAAAATTTTGTTGTGGTCAAAATTTCAACCATCCTCTGGTGGAGGTTTTTTGTGGCATTGGTCGAAATTTTGACCAATGTTAATTTTTTTTTTTTTTTTAAATGTTACCTACATAAGGTGAATTTAGAGTTCTTTTCATTAACCTGTGATTCATAAGTAGTGGTTCACATGAACCCATCTCTCATGAGAATGAATGGAACAGTTACCACTCATCGGCTCTAGGTGATTCTTACGGAGGTGAAGCACCGAGACTTCCCGGGAGGTCATCCATCCCAGTACCACTCCAGCTCGAGCACGCTTAACTACAGAGTTTCCTCCATGGTTAAACCCACTCTGCTTGCATCCTCATTTGCAAAACCTTCACCAAGTGTTATGCCTTATGAACCATTCATTAGAAAGCCCCTTAAGCTCGTCAATTAATAAGTAGGAGATATTTTCCACAGCAAGTCAAATTGTGATATTGCTATCAACATTCAACTGTGTAGTTTTTTGAGTCAAACTCATTGACCCGTGATTCATGAGTAGTGGTTCACACGAACCCATCTCTCATGAGAATGAATGGAACAGTTAGCACTCATTGGCTCTAGCTGATGCTCACAAAGGTGAAGCACCAGGACTTCCCAAGAGGTCACCCATCCCAGTACTACTCCAACTCGAGCGCACTTAACTACAGAGTTTCCTTCGTGGTTAAACACACTCTTCTTGCATTCTCATTTGCAAAACCTTCACCAAGTGTTGTGCCTTATGAACCATCGATTAGAAAGCCCCTTAAGCTCATCAACTGGTTTGTAAGGTGCAACACTTGGTGAAGGTTTTGCAAATGAGAATGCAAGCAGAGTGGGTTTAACCAGGGAGGAAACTCCGTAGTTAAGTGCGCTCGAGTTGGTGTAGTACTAGAATGGGTGACCTCTCGGGAAGTCCCGGTGCTTCACCTCTATGAGCATCAGCTAGAGCCAATGAGTGCTAACTGTTCCATTCATTATCATGAGAGATGGGTTCGCGTGAACCACTACTCATGAATCACGGGTTAATGAGTTTGACTCAAAAAACTACACAGTTGAATGTTGATAGCAATATCACAATTTGACTTGCTGTGGAAAATATCTCCTACTTATTAATTGACGAGCTTAAGGGGCTTTCTAATGAATGGTTCATAAGGCATAACACTTGGTGAAGGTTTTGCAAATGAGGATGCAAGCAGAGTGGTTTAACCATGGAGGAAACTCTGTAGTTAAGCGTGCTCGAGCTGGAGTGGTACTGGGATGGATGACCTCCCAGGAAGTCTCAGTGCTTCACCTCTGTAAGCATCACCTAGAGCCAATGAGTGCTAACTGTTCCATTCATTCTCGTGAGAGATCCATTTGATAAAGCTTGGTGAAAGAACTTCAAACATTTTGAAGCATCTATTGGATTCTGTCACCCAAATGGAAGATGGATTTCCCAATTCAAAAATTCAGAGTTCTTTATTTAACCTGTGATTCATGAGTAGTGGTTTACATGAACCCATCTCTCATGAGAATGAATGGAACAGTTACCACTCATTGGCTCTAGGTGATGCTTATGGAGGTGAAGCACCGGGACTTCTCAGGAGGTCATCCATCCCAGTACCACTCCAGCTTGAGCACGCTTAACTACGGAGTTTCCTCCATGGTTAAACCCACTCTGCTTGCATCCTCATTCACAAAACCTTCACCAAGTGTTATGCCTTATGAACCATTCATTAAAAAGCCCCTTAAGCTCGTCAATTAATAAGTAGGAGATATTTTCCACAAGTCAAATTGTGATATTGCTATCAACATTCAACTGTGTAGTTTTTTGAGTCAAACTCATTAACCTGTGATTCATGAGTAGTGGTTCACATGAACCCATCTCTCATGAGAATGAATGGAACAGTTAGCACTCATTGGCTCTAGCTGATGCTCACAGAGGTGAAGCACCGAGACTTCCCGAGAGGTCACCCATCCTAGTACTACTCCAACTCGAGCGCACTTAACTACAGAGTTTCCTCCGTGGTTAAACCCACTCTGCTTGCATTCTCATTTGCAAAACCTTCACCAAGTGTTGTGCCTTATGAACCATCAATTAGAAATCCCCTTAAGCTCATCAACTAGTTCGTAAGGCACAACACTTGGTGAAGGTTTTGCAAATGAGAATGCAAGCAAAGTGGGTTTAACCAGGGAGGAAACTCCATAGTTAAGTGTGCTCGAGTTGGTGTAGTACTGGAACGGGTGACCTCTCGGGAAGTCCCGGTGCTTCACCTCTGTGAGCATCAGCTAGAGCCAATGAGTGCTAACTGTTCCATTCATTCTCATGAGAGATGGGTTCGTGTGAACCACTACTCATGAATCACGGGTCAATGAGTTTGACTCAGAAAACTACACTGTTGAATCTTGATAGCAATATCACAATTTGACTTGCTGTGGAAAATATCTCCTACTTATTAATTGACGAGCTTAAGGGGCTTTCTAATGAATGATTCATAAGGCATAACACTTGGTGAAGGTTTTGCAAATGAGGATGCAAGCAGAGTGGGTTTAACCATGGAGGAAACTCCGTAGTTAAGCATGCTCGAGCTGGAGTGGTACTGGGATGGATGACCTCCCGGGAAGTCTCGGTGCTTCACCTCCGTAAGCATCACCTAGAGCCAATGTGATGCAGGAGCATCCTGGGTGTAAGAGCAATCTTGCATCACCCAAAAATATTTCTATTTTTATCTTCAATAAGGGCTATTTAGTGCAGAGCTGCTATTTATGGAAAGTTACTATTTTTGGTAATTTTCGTATGTGCTCAGAATGATCTAATTTCTTTCTTGGAGTTTCATGTTGGTCATATAAGTCTGCCAGTAAAGTTTCATTGCCAGACCAGGTGTATATTGAAAGATATTGAAGATTTTCGGTATTGGCAGCAGGGTACAGAAACTTTGAACTCAGTTTTGAAGGCTTTAGAGGCCTGGGATGAGATCAAAAATTTGGGTGACAAGCGCTTGCGCTGGTCAAGCCTGTAGAGCGCTTCGTGGCATTTCTGAAATGGGGTTATAATAGCCGATCGGGTCAGCTGGTGATGACTTATGGTCTTCGGAAGTTGGGCCACCTGAAATGGTAGAAAATAATTTTCTTCAAAATTTCTGTTCGGGTTTCAAAGGTTATCTTGAGCCGACTATGATGTAATAAAATGTAAAATAAAATAATTCTATGTTTGGTCGGCCTTATTGGCTAAAATTCTGGAACCTTCCCAGGTGGTGGAAAGTTGCCTATATAAGGAAGGCTGTATTATTGTCTTAGGCTGTTCAGAATAGTTCTGGGTAGTAGATCTGGGTAATAGTTCGAGGCTTTGTCCTACAGAATATTGTAAGGGAATGCCCATGTGGCTTTGCATCTTGTAATTCTAAAAATTTGTAATTCCACATTTGTGGAGATAATAAGAAGCCAATTTTCTGTTCTTGCATATTACTGTTGTTGTTTCTCTATTTCTGTTATGTGTTTGTGGTATTAAGGGGAGCACCCTTCATCACAATGAGTGCTAACTGTTCCATTCATTCTCGTGAGAGATCCATTTGATATACCTTGGTGAAAGAACTTCAAACATTTTGAAGCATCTATTGGATTTTGTCACCCAAATGGAAGATGGATTTCCCAATTCAGAAATTCAGAGTTCTTTTCATTAACTTGTGATTCATGAGTAGTGGTTTACATGAACCCATCTCTCATGAGAATGAATGGAACAGTTACCACTCATTGGCTCTAGGTGATGCTAATGGAGGTGAAGCACCGGGACTTCCCGGGAGGTCATCCATCCCAGTACCACTCCAGCTCGAGCACGCTTAACTATGGAGTTTCCTCCATGGTTAAACCCACTCTGCTTGCATCCTCATTTGCAAAACCTTCACCAAGTGTTATGCCTTATGAACCATTCATTAAAAATCCCCTTAAGCTCGTCAATTAATAAGTAGGAGATATTTTCCACAGCAAGACAAATTGTGATATTGCTATCAACATTCAACTATGTAGTTTTTTGAGTCAAACTCATTGACCCATGATTCATGAGTAGTGGTTCCCACGAACCCATCTCTCATGAGAATGAATGGAACAATTAGCACTCATTGGTTCTAGCTGATGCTCACAGAGGTGAAGCACCGGGACTTCCCGAGAGGTCACCCATCCCCAGTACTACTCCAACTTGAGCGCACTTAACTATGCAGTTTCCTCCGTGGTTAAACCCACTCTGCTTGCATTCTCATTTGCAAAACCTTCACCAAGTGTTGTGCCTTATGAACCATCGATTAGAAAGCCACTTAAGCTCATCAACTGGTTCATAAGGTGCAACACTTGTTGAAGGTTTTGCAAATGAGAATGCAAGCAGAGTGGGTTTAACCAGGGAGGAAACTCCGTAGTTAAGTGCGCTCAAGTTGGTGTAGTACTGGAATGAGTGACCTCTCGGGAAATCCCGGTGCTTCACCTATGTGAGCATCAGCTAGAGCCAATGAGTGCTAACTGTTCCATTCATTCTCATGAAAGATGGGTTCGCGTGAACCACTACTGATGAATCACAGGTCAATGAGTTTGACTCAAAAAACTACACAGTTGAATGTTGATAGCAATATCACAATTTGACTTGCTATGGAAAATATCTCCTACTTATTAATTGACGAGCTTAAGGGGCTTTCTAATGAATGGTTCATAAGGCATAACACTTGGTGAAGGTTTTGCAAATGAGGATGCAAGCAGAGTGGATTTAACCATGGAGGAAACTCCGTAGTTAAGCGTGCTCGAGCTGGAGTGGTACTAGGATGGATGACCTCCCGGGAAGTCTCGGTGCTTCACCTCCGTAAGCATCACCTAGAGCCGATGAGTGCTAACTGTTCCATTCATTCTTGTGAGAGATCCATTTGATAAAGCTTGGTGAAAGAACTTCAAACATTTTGAAGCATCTATTGGATTCTGTCACCCAAATGGAAGATGGATTTCCCAATTCAGAAATTTAGAGTTCTTTTCATTAACCTGTGATTCATGAGTAGTGGTTTACATGAACCCATCTCTCATGAGAATGAATGGAACAGTTACCACTCATTGGCTCTAGGTGATGCTTATGGAGGTGAAGCACCGGGACTTCCCGGGAGGTCATCCATCCCAGTACAACTCCAGCTTGAGCACACTTAACTACGGAGTTTCCTCCATGGTTAAACCCACTCTGCTTGCATCCTCATTTTCAAAACCTTCACCAAGTGTTATGCCTTATGAACCATTCATTAGAAAGCCCCTTAAGCTCGTCAATTAATAAGTAGGAGATATTTTCCACAGCAAGTCAAATTGTGATATTGCTATCAACATTCAACTGTGTAGTTTTTTGAGTCAAACTCATTGACCCGTGATTCATGAGTAGTCATTCACACGAACCCATCTCTCATGAGAATGAATGGAACAGTTAGCACTCATTGGTTCTAGCTGATGCTCACAGAGGTGAAGCACCGGGACTTCCCGAGAGGTCACCCATCCCAGTACTACTCCAACTTGAGGGCACTTAACTACGGAGTTTCCTCAGTGGTTAAACCCACTCTGCTTGCATTCTGATTTGCAAAACCTTCACCAAGTGTTGTGCCTTATGAACCATCGATTAGAAAGCCCCTTAAGCTCATCAACTGGTTCTTAAGGTGCAACACTTGGTGAAGGTTTTGCAAATGAGAATGCAAGCAGAGTGGGTTTAACCAGGGAGGAAACTCCGTAGTTAAGTGCGCTCGAGTTGGTGTAGTACTGGAATGGGTGACCTCAAGGGAAGTCCCGATGCTTCACCTCTGTGAGCATCAGCTAGAGCCAATGAGTGCTAACTGTTGCATTCATTCTCATGAGAGATGGCTTCGTGTGAAACACTACTCATGAATCACGGGTCAATGAGTTTGACTCAAAAAACTACACAGTTGAATGTTGATAGCAATATCACAATTTGACTTGCTATGGAAAATATCTCCTACTTATTAATTGACGAGCTTAAGGGGCTTTCTAATGAATGGTTCATAAGGCATAACACTTGGTGAAGGTTTTGCAAATGAGGATGCAAGCAGAGTGGGTTTAACCATGGAGGAAACTCCATAGTTAAGCGTGCTTGACCTGGAGTGGTACTGGGATGGATGACCTCCCGGGAAGTCCCAGTGCTTCACCTCCATAAGCATCACCTAGAGCCAATGAGTGGTAACTATTCCATTCATTCTCATGAGAGATGGGTTCATGTAAACCACTACTCATGAATCACAGGTTAATAAAAAGAACTCTGAATTTCTGAATTGGGAAATCCATCTTCCATTTGGGTGACAGAATCCAATAGATGCTTCAAAATGTTTGAAGTTCTTTCACCAAGCTTTATCAAATGGATCTCTCACGAGAATGAATGGAACAGTTAGCACTCATTGGCTCTAGGTGATGCTTATGGAGGTGAAGCACCGAGACTTCCCGGGAGGTCATCCATCCCAGTACCACTCTAGCTCGAGCACGCTTAACTACGGAGTTTCCTCCATGGTTAAACCCACTCTGCTTGCATCCTCATTTGCAAAACCTTCACCAAGTGTTATGCCTTATGAACCATTCATTAGAAAGCCCCTTAAGCTCGTCAATTAATAAGTAGGAGATATTTTCCACAGCAAGTCAAATTGTGATATTGCTATCAACATTCAACTGTGTAGTTTTTTGAGTCAAACTCATTGACCCGTGATTCATGAGTAGTGGTTCACATGAACCCATCTCTCATGAGAATGAATGGAACACTTAGCACTCATTGGCTCTAGCTGATGCTCACAAAGGTGAAGCACCGGGACTTCCCGATAGGTCACCCATCCGAGTACTACTCCAACTCGAGCGCACTTAACTATGGAGTTTCCTCCGTGGTTAAACCCACTCTGCTTGTATTCTCATTTGCAAAACCTTCACCAAGTGTTGTGCCTTATGAACCATCGATTAGAAAGCCCCTTAAGCTCATCAACTTGTTTGTAAGGAGCAACACTTGGTGAAGGTTTTGCAAATGAAAATGCAAGCAGAGTGGGTTTAACCACGGAGGAATCTCCGTAGTTAAGTGTGCTAGAGTTGGTGTAGTACTGGAATGGGTGACCTCTCGAGAAGTGCTAGTGCTTCACCTCTGTGAGCATCAGCTAGAGCCAATGAGTGCTAACTGTTCCATTCATTCTCATGAGAGATGGGTTTGTGTGAACCACTACTCATGAATCACGGGTCAATGAGTTTGACTCAAAAAACTACATAGTTGAATGTTGATAGCAATATCACAATTTGACTTGCTGTGGAAAATATCTCCTACTTATTAATTGACGAGCTTAAGGGGCTTTCTAATGAATGGTTCATAAGGCATAACACTTGGTGAAGGTTTTGCAAATGAGGATGCAAGCAGAGTGGGTTTAACCATGGAGGAAACTCCGTAGTTAAGCGTGCTCAAGCTGGAGTGGTACTGGGATGGATGACCTCCCGGGAAGTCTCGGTGCTTCACCTCCGTAAGCATCACCTAGATCCAATGAGTGCTAACTGTTCCATTCATTCTCGTGAGAGATCCATTTGATAAAGCTTTGTGAAAGAACTTCAAACATTTTGAAGGATCTATTGGATTCTGTCACCCAAATAGAAGATGGATTTCCCAATTCAGAAATTGGGAGTTCTTTTCATTAACCTGTGATTCATGAGTAGTGGTTTACATGAACCCATCTCTCATGAGAATGAATGGAACAGTTACCACTCATTGGCTCTAGGTGATGCTTACGGAGGTGAAGCACCAGGACTTCCCAGGAGGTCATCCATCCCAGTACCCCTCCAGCTCGAGCACGCTTAACTACGGAGTTTCCTCCCTGGTTAAACCCACTCTGCTTGCATCCTCATTTGCAAAACCTTTACCAAGTGTTATGCCTTATGAACCATTCATTAGAAAGCCCCTTAAGCTCATCAATTAATAAGTAGGAGATATTTTCCACAGCAAGTCAAATTGTGATATTGCGATCAACATTCAACTGTGTAGTTTTTTGAGTCAAACTCATTGACCCGTGATTCATGAGTAGCGGTTCACACAAACCCATCTCTCATGAGAATGAATGGAACAGTTAGCAGTCATTGGCTCTAGCTGATGCTCAGAGAGGTGAACCACCGGGACTTCCCGAGAGGTCACCCATCCCAGTACTACTCCAACTCGAGGACACTTAACTACGGAGTTTCCTCCGTGGTTAAACCCACTCTGCTTTCATTCTCATTTGCAAAACCTTCACCAAGTGTTGTGCCTTATGAACCATCGATTAGAAAGCCCCTTAAGCTCATCAACTGGTTGGTAAGGCGCAACACTTGGTGAAGGTTTTGCAAATGAGAATGCAAGTAGAGTGGGTTTAACCAGGGAGGAAACTCCGTAGTTAAGTGCGCTTGAGATGGTGTAGTACTAGAATGGGTGACCTCTCGGGAAGTCCCGGTGCTTCACCTCTGTGAGCATCAGCTAGAGCCAATGAGTGCTACCTATTCCATTCATTCTCATGAGAGATGGGTTCACGTGAACCACTACTCATGAATCACGGGTCAATGAGTTTGACTCAAAAAACTACACAGTTGAATGTTGATAGCAATATCACAATTTGACTTGCTGTGTAAAATATCTCCTACTTATTAATTGACGAGCTTAAGGGGATTTCTAATGAATGGTTCATAAGGCATAACACTTGGTGAAGGTTTTGCAAATGAGGATGCAAGCAGAGTGGGTTTAACCATGGAGGAAACTCCGTAGTTAAGCATGCTTGAGCTGGAGTGGTATTGGGATGGATCACCTTTGGGGAAGTCCCGGTGCTTCACCTCCATAAGCATCACCTAGAGCCAATGAGTGGTAACTGTTCCATTCATTCTCATGAGAGATGGGTTCATGTAAACCACTACTCATGAATCACAGGTTAATGAAAAGAACTCTGAATTTCTGAATTGGGAAATCCATCTTCCATTTGGGTGACAGAATCCAATAGATGCTTCAAAATGTTTGAAGTTCTTTCACCAAGCTTTATCAAATGGATCTCTCATGAGAATGAATGGAATAGTTAGCAGTCATTGGCTCTAGGTGATGCTTATGGAGGTGAAGCACCAAGACTTCCCAGGAGGTCATCCATCCCAGTACCACTCCAGCTCGAGCACGCTTAACTACGGAGTTTCCTCCATGGTTAAACCCACTCTGCTTGCATCCTCATTTGCAAAACCTTCACCAAGTGTTATGCCTTATGAACCATTCATTAGAAAGCCCCTTAAGTTCATCAATTAATAAGTAGGAGATATTTTCCACAGCAAGTCAAATTGTGATATTGCTATCAACATTCAACTGTGTAGTTTTTTGAGTAAAACTCATTGACCCGTGATTCATGAGTAGTGGTTCACACGAACCCATCTCTCATGAGAATGAATGGAACACTGAGCACTCATTGGTTCTAGCTGATGCTTACAGAGGTGAAGCACCGGGACTTCTTGAGAGGTCACCCATCCCAGTACTACTCCAACTCGAGCGCACTTAACTACGGAGTTTCCTCCGTGGTTAAACCCACTCTGCTTGCATTCTCATTTGCAAAACCTTCACCAAGTGTTGTGCCTTATGAACCATCTATTAGAAAGCCCCTTAAGCTCATCAACTGGTTTGTAAGGCACAACACTTGGTGAAGGTTTTGCAAGTGAGAATGCAAGCAAAGTGGGTTTAACCAGGGAGGAAACTCTGTAGTTAAGTGCGCTCAAGTTGGTGTAGTACTAGAATGGGTGACCTCTCTGGAAGTCCCGGTGCTTCACCTCTGTGAGCATCAGCTAGAGCCAATGAGTGCTAACTATTCCATTCATTCTCATGAGAGATGGGTTCGCGTGAACCACTACTCATGAATCACGGGTCAATGAGTTTGACTCAAAAAACTACACAGTTGAATCTTGATAGCAATATCACAATTTGACTTGCTGTGGCAAATATCTCCTACTTATTAATTGATGAGCTTGAGGGGCTTTCTAATGAATGGTTCATAAGGCATAACACTTGGTGAAGGTTTTTCAAATGAGGATGCAAGCAGAGTGGGTTTAACCATGGAGGAAACTCCGTAGTTAAGCGTGCTCGAGCTGGAGTGGTACTAGGATGGATGACCTCCCGGGAAGTCTTGGTGCTTCACCTCCATAAGCATCACCTAGAGCCAATGAGTGCTAATTGTTCCATTCATTCTCGTGAGAGATCCATTTGATAAAGCTTGGTGAAAGAACTGCAAACATTTTGAAGCATCTATTGGATTCTGTTACCCAAATGGAAGATGGATTTCCTAATTTAGAAATTCAGAGTTCTTTTCATTAACCTGTGATTCATGAGTAGTGGTTTACATGAACCCATCTCTCATGAGAATGAATGGAATAGTTACCACTCATTGGCTCTAGGTGATGCTTACGGAGGTGAAGCACCGAGACTTCCCGGGAGGTCATCCATCCCAGTACCACTCCAGCTCGAGCACGCTTAACTACGGAGTTTCCTCCATGGTTAAACCCACTGTGCTTGTATCCTCATTTGCAAAACCTTCACCAAGTGTTATGCCTTATGAACCATTCATTAGAAATCCCCTTAAGCTCGTCAATTAATAAGTAGGAGATATTTTCCACAGCAAGTCAAATTGTGATATTGCTATCAACATTCAACTGTGTAGTTTTTGGAGTCAAACTCATTGACCCGTGATTCATGGAGAGTGGTTCACACGAACCCATCTCTCATGAGAATGAATGGAACACTTAGCACTCATTGGTTCTAGCTGATGCTCACAGAGGTGAAGCACCGGGACTTCCCGAGAGGTCACCCATCCCAGTACTACTCCAACTCAAGCGCACTTAACTACGGAGTTTCCTCCGTGGTTAAACCCACTCTGCTTGCATTCTCATTTGCAAAACCTTCACCAAGTGTTGTGCCTTATGAACCATCAATTAGAAAGCCCCTTAAGCTCATCAACTGGTTCATAAGGCGCAACAGTTGGTGAAGGTTTTGCAAATGAGAATGCAAGCAGAGTGGGTTTAACCAGGGAGGAAACTCTGTAGTTAAGTGCGCTCGAGTTGGTGTAGTACTAGAATCGGTGACCTCTCGGGAAGCCCCGGTGCTTCACCTCTGTGAGCATCAATTATAGCCAATGAGTGCTAACTGTTCCATTCATTCTCATGAGAGATGGGTTCGCGTGAACCACTACTCATGAATCACGGGTCAATGAGTTTGACTCAAAAAACTACATAGTTGAATCTTGATAGCAATATCACAATTTGACTTGTTGTGGAAAATATCTCCTACTTATTAATTGACGAGCTTAAGGGGCTTTCTAATGAATGGTTCATAAGGCATAACACTTGGTGAAGGTTTTGCAAATGAGGATGCAAGCAGAATGGGTTTAACCATGGAGGAAACTCCGTAGTTAAGCATGCTCGAGCTGGAGTGGTACTGGGATGGATGACCTCCCAGGAAGTCTCGGTGCTTCACCTCCGTAAGCATCACCTAGAGCCAATGAGTGCTAACTGTTCCATTCATTCTCGTGAGAGATCCATTTGATAAAGCTTGGTGAAAGAACTTCAAACATTTTGAAGCATCTATTGGATTCTGTTACCCAAATGGAAGATGGATTTCCCAATTCAAAAATTCAGAGTTCTTTTCATTAACCTGTGATTCATGAGTAGTGGTTTACATGAACCCATCTCTCATGAGAATGAATGGAACATTTACCACTCATTGGCTCTAGGTGATGCTTACGGAGGTGAAGCACCAGGACTTCTCGGGAGGTCATCCATCCCAGTACCACTCCAGCTCGAGCACGCTTAACTATGGATTTTCCTCCATGGTTAAACCCACTCTGCTTGCATCCTCATTTGCAAAACCTTCACCAAGTGTTATGCCTTATGAACCATTCATTAGAAAGCCCCTTAAGCTCATCAATTAATAAGTAGGAGATATTTTCCACAGCAAGTCAAATTGTGATATTGCTATCAACATTCAACTGTGTAGTTTTTTGAGTCAAACTCATTGACCCGTGATTCATGAGTAGTGGTTCACACGAACCCATCTCTCATGAGAATGAATGGAACACTTAGCACTCATTGGTTCTAGCTGATGCTCACAGAGGTGAAGCACCGGGACTTCCCAAGAGGTCACCCATCCCAGTACTACTCCAACTCGAGTGCACTTAACTACGGAGTTTCCTCCGTGGTTAAACCCACTCTGCTTGCATTCTCATTTGCAAAACCTTCACCAAGTGTTGCGCCTTATGAACCATCGATTAGAAATCCCCTTAAGCTCATCAACTGGTTCGTAAGGCGCAACACTTGGTGAAGGTTTTTTAAATGAGAATGCAAGCAGAGTGGGTTTAACCAAGGAGGAAACTCCATAGTTAAGTGCACTCAAGTTGGTGTAGTACTGGAATGGGTGACCTCTCGGGAAGTCCTGGTGCTTCACCTCTGTGAGCATCAACTAGAGCCAATGAGTGCTAACTGTTCCATTCATTCTCATGAGAGATGGGTTCGTGTGAACCACTAATGAATCACGGGTCAATGAGTTTGACTCAAAAAACTATACAGTTGAATGTTGATAGCAATATCACAATTTGACTTGCTGTGGAAAATATCTCCTACTTATTAATTGACGAGCTTAAGGGGCTTTCTAATGAATGGTTCATAAGGCATAACACTTGGTGAAGGTTTTGCAAATGAGGATGCAAGCAGAGTGGGTTTAACCATGGAGGAAACTCCGTAGTTAAGCATGCTCGAGCTGGAGTGGTACTGGGATGGATGACCTCCCAGGAAGTCCCAGTGCTTCACCTCCGTAAGCATCACCTAGAGCCAATGAGTGCTAACTGTTCCATTTATTCTCATGAGAGATCCATTTGATAAAGCTTGGTGAAATAACTTCAAACATTTTGAAGCATCTATTGGATTTTGTCACCCAAAAGGAAGATGGATTTCCCAATTCAGAAATTCCCAGCCACCATCTTTAATAAATTTTTCTGGATCATCTGAAATGGTCTTCAAAATTGGCCGCCAGTTCAAGTTCATTCTTCTTTCATAATACTTTATATCCATTGAGTTTAGCCATTCTTTGATGCCATCAAGAGAAGATTGAGGAATAATATCAATGCGGAGTACATCTTGCTTGAAGTCTTTGAAAACAATAGCCATATCAAATGCCTTTTGCCCAAGTCCTACTCTCTCAAGGTTAACTATCTCAATCTCACTAATGGTTATTACTAAGAAAGGCAATTCCACCAACTCTACCAAATAGTTTACGGTAGGAACAATAAAAGCAGAGGCTTTGAAAGGAACTCCATGAAAACCTAGCTCTCTAAATGGTATATCAAACTCCATTTCAAAATCTTTTAGATGAGGCTGCTCCCATAGCTCTGTTACTCGTTTAACAAACCCTTCAAACTCTCCATTGATTTTATTTTTCATGTGCCTCTCTTGCTGCTCTTCCTCAATTTCATCGGGATCATACATGGACCTTCTTGCCCCTCCTAAAGTTTGGACCACGTCCATTACTTCCACATAAAACTCGACATCCTTAGTCTTCTTAGTTCCCACCATAATATGGTTATGCAAATGAAAATGAAGCAAAGTAATCATCTCCTTCTCTACTGGCTGGAAGAATGCATGTTTAATATTTTGATACATGATATCAGCTCTCTCTTCTGCTCTCATGGTTGAATACAGAAATCCATTATAGTGGGCCTCCAGAGTTCTAGTCATCTTTCTTCCTCTTCCACCAAATGTCGGCCCGATCCACAAGTCTGCCAACCTAATTGGCTTTGTTTTTGAAAGCTGAAGTTTCTTCTGAGTCACCAGTGTAGGTCTCTCTACCTTTTCAGACTCTGTCATAGCTACAGACCGTCTGTACGATTTGATCATTTGTACCACTTGGTTGATGATGCAGGGGCATCCAGCAGGGCACCTGAGCCCAAGAGTGGAATGGCATTCAGAGATGTTCAATTGCAATGTTAGACTCAATATTCAAAGCAAAATTCATAATCAAGTCTAAAGGTCATTGTAATGTAATAAGGAATAATGCTATAAAAGCAATGTAATAAGTGAAAATCCCATGTAATGAGTCAAAATGTCATGTAATGGTCATATAGGGTTAAGGTCTAAGTGGTTTTAGGTTTATAGGCATTAAATGGGTCCTTGACAAAGAATAGTCTCAATGACAGAGACAGAGGATCAGTCTTCAAAAAAGGAGCATTGATTGAGGATACATTACCTTGAGACTGAGATCTTCAAAAGGTTGCAGTCAAATGGAAGATTACAGTCTCAAAGGAATATAGGAGAAATGTTTGGAGACAAAATAGTGAGAGAGGCTTTACTCAAAAAATGCATCCAGGAAGGTGAGTACCTGGAAGATGGTTTGCTTCAAGGAAGTTAGAATTCTATTTCCTTAGTTTGATTGTTACGGTAGAGGATAGAGAGTACCTGTTACAGGGTTCTTTGCTCTTGAGTAATTTGAACCTCAAAGGTAGAGCTCTTCTCATCTCTTTAACATTACAAGTGGCTGTTTAAAGAAGATTTCTAGGTTTGGATGGTCCATAGTAAAATTTCCCAAAGAGTGTATCGAGTCTTCCCACATAACGTTTTAAGCTTGATGGGAACATAGGCAAAAAAAAAGTTTCTAATTAGATTTTAACAAAATTTTAGCCCTTCCATTATATTCATATTATTTAACATCTTCATAATCACCACTGTAGCTTGCAAGGTGATTCATCAAATTAAAAACAAAGCCTCCATGGCTTCTTACAACCTTTGAGTATTGTAAACTATAAGTAATATTCAGTAGAGAAATATAGCGAGGTAAGTGAGGACATTCTTCATTATAAAAATGAAATGATAGACAAGGGAAACTCTCAGGTTTAGTCTTTAACCATGCAAACTGTAATTGTAGAGACCGGCCTGGTTATTACCGTTGACATTCAATTATCTATTGAGCTTACGAGCTTGGAGAAGAGAACTGCAAACTGCAACACCCTCACCAACTGTAAGAAACAGCCAATTTGGTCACAGAATTTCAGTGAACTTTTCCTTTTGAAGATTCTCCATGAGATCTGACCCAGGGTTGCTCAATGCAAGCTAAAGATCATGTATACTCCTTGTTAGTATAATTCACATTGTTTACAATACAAAATAGATTTTTGTTAAATTTTGTTATAACATAAAGATAGTCACACTTATTTAAAACTTGTAAGCTTGGTGAGCACTTGGATTTTTATTGATTTATATGTAGGTTCTAGGCCAGTAATGAAACAGTACGCAATTTAAAAAGGTCAAAGTTTAGAGTTTACTGTTTAAACCAAAATTCTATGAAGTGTTGATATAGTTGACATGTTTTATATAGAGTACATACTGCTGAACATGTTTAAACAACACATTCTAAGCTTTCATTTCTTTGGTTGATTTATTAGGAATGCTTTTACTTAATTCAATAAGACCCACTTATTAAATTTATTAGGAATGCTATTACTTAATTCAATAATACCCACTTATTAAATGATTTTAGATGAATGACATAAATAAATCAAAACTTAAAATAAATTGTTTAAACCAAAATAATATTTTGTTCAAACCAAAATTATGATAATAGTTACCTGAAGGCCTTTCAGTTCAATTATTCTCTTGAGCTCTTTGAGCATTTTGATTCCACTGGTGTCAACAGTGGTTACAGCTGCATAAGCAAAAAAAGAGAATGAAAAGCAGCACCAAAGTACAATACAAACCAAACTTGCTGGAGTTTGACCATATACAGCTGTATATCTAAATCCCAGAATAAAGGAAACAGGAATGGTTGTATATGATAAAATTAGGGTGCATTTATTCCATTTTATTCTGCTCCATAGTTTTGTTACTAGAAAACCGATTACAAGTGAAGGGAAATCCTTTTACAAAAAAGAAATGATGCATCAAATATGTAAGCTTTCAGAACTTATGGCCCATATCTATAATAACATACTACAAAGTGTCTTCCTTCAGCTTGGCAAGATGCTCCTCTTCATCCATTATCCATCTCATTATCCTGCGTACATTGTAAACTTTATTAAGGTCCCCAATAAACAATCCATGTAATGAAGACTGTGGATTAGAGATGTGTCAAAGCAGAAGAGCTCAGAAGAGAAGGGTTATGGTGAATGGGTGCTCATGACATTGCTATTGCTTGGATTACTCAAAACATCAAATAACAAATAATATATAAAGTTATAAACTGTTAAGGGGAGGGAGAACAGTAGTCGTATGGACTATCTTCTTCAATATCACATACCATCATGCAATTCATTAAAATATTATGCTTAACATAATATATTCTAAAAATGACATTTTTGAAATTCTACCAAAACTTAATCTAAAAATGACTATTATTCAAAAGATGAGTTATTCGAAAGATGGGTTATTTGAAAGACGGGTTATAAATAATTGAATCAAGCATGACTACATTCAGGAAGCTGCATGACTGAATTCAGGATGCTGACCCTACACATAGGACATTCATTATGTCTATTGAAAAATAAGCTTTTAAAATAAACATAGACAAATCACCTTTCTCTTAAGTAGCTTGAATTGGAAAAATAGATTCAAGCTACAATGCTTTGAATTCAATAAAAACTTAGAATTAAATAATATTTTGTAGCTTAGCAATTTAGGAGTGCTGGAGTGATTACCAGTTGTGATGTAGCAAGATGTGCATGAACCTTCAATGTTCATCGTGTCAATGGCAATCATCTCTTTATTGCCATCAATATTGTAGTTCTTGAACAGTGCAAAAGTTCTGCCAACTGTTATTCCTTCCTGTACGGGAATAATTCAAATCAACTAGAGGTAATAAATTACTAGCCAATGAACATAATTATAAATCTTTGATGAGCTGATCTTTTAAACTTTTTTCTTGCAAATTCCACCTTTTAAGGAAAAACACAAAATTGTTAGATATAGCCACTAAAAGAAAAGACCGGAATGAAAGGAAAAATACTGTACCAATTAATGATATGAAAAAAAAATAGTAGGATAAACTTAGTTCACTTATGATGTTCCACCTTTTACGTATGGTGGGCCCGAATATATGCAATGTTAGGTCATAAAGTTTCTTATAAAACATATCATTTCCTACAAAAAATGTCATGGGATAATCAATCCAAAACTTGTTATGAATAGGTAAATGCATATTACAATATAAAAAATAATTATTTAAAGTACCTGGAATCTGAGGACATTTTATAGGCATTGATTCATTATTGTCAATCAATAATGACGTCTGTGTCACACCCATGCTAGTAACACAGGTAGATCCAAGAAATGGTGGTGAATTATCACCAATACATGCAGATTGATCAGTATCTGGTGTACCAAGCGGTGCCACCAGGGTATCTCCTGCTCCAAAAAAATAATCCACTATGTGATGCACCCAAGATTAAAGTACACCAGATACTGATCAATCTACATGCATTGGTGATACCCACTTGATGTCGCCTTTGGTCTCATCATCATAAGAACATGACCCCCCATTAGCAAGGAAATACTGCATGCGTTTGTCAAATTTTTTTCTAATCTTTTACCACATCAACCTGCACTGAGTGGTCAACAACAAGATCCATAGGTACCTGCAATCATAAAGTTGATAAATACCAATAGTTGGTGTAAAGAAGAAAAATACCATAAACAATAGCATTTCAAAAATGACTAAGAAATATATATCTGATCTAGAATTTAAAGTAATAAAGACAGAAAGAGCAGAGATAAAGCAATCGTGATTAAATAGTAATCTTCAAAAACCTATGTTGTTAATCTTTCCATCATACAATGTATTAGGATTTATTGAAGAATATAAACACACACAAAAATTGACAAGAAAATAATGTAGCACATAGACTTAGAGTCCCTAAATCTTCAACAAAATATGGAATGCAAAGCCAACACAATGAATTTCCATTTCTCATGCATAAGAAATTCAAGCTTATTTCTCATGGAACAGCACAAGACAAAAACAAAGATGTATAGGAAAACACAGTGTGGTATCAATGTACTAATCTACCCCATAGGCACAAAAGAGACATACTAAAATACACCCATAGTTCAATTATTAAGTGTTATTTTTATCTTTTCAAATATTTGAAAAATGTATGGCTATCAAATACAAAGCTTTGTGCTTAGTAAATAAAAGGTAAGGTTTTGAACATGTAGATCCACTTGTTATCTGAGGTTCGAATACATCGTAAACTCAAGCGAATTAAACTGGAACTCCTGGAGGGGAATTGGATTTCTATTTCAGCACAAAATAGAAACATGATGAGAAATGATGAAAATGTTTTATTTTTCACTAAGCATAAGATATAGAAACTAAAGAAAAAGTGCCACCATTTTATACTAAAATGAACTAAAACAGTCTTTCAAAATATGAAGGCAACAACAATACTTACGGATAGGGACCATAAATCTTTACTTGACGAATATGGGTATCCCGTCCATTTTGATGATTAGACAATACAGCAAGCTGCAACATAAATGTTTGCACAAATACATCCTTGAAATGAATTAACAAAGGAAAATCTGTAAGTCTAAGAAGAATGGAAAATGTTTAATTAAACAAGATCACCATCACAAAAATCTGTAAGTCTAAGAAGAATGGAAAATGTTTAATTAAACTAGAGATGTTACCAATCTCTCTTGGAATCTGACCAACGAAAATAGAGTCGTACAAGCTTAAATGCCTTAAATTGTTGAGCTTGTGAAAGTGTGATGGGATGGCAAGAGGAGGGAAGAAGGCATTGTGACTGAGGTCCAAGTGCTCTAGATAGTGCAGTTGGAATAGTCTCCCATGAAGTTGCCTCCACATCATGAATGGATAGATTATCTGATCTTGTGCGGTACCTCTTGTCTTGGCTCTAGCAATGGTTGTGCTGGTTTCAAAAATTCTAATTTAGAAATGTATAATTCTATTAAAATAAAAGCATTAAAAATTTGACTGTTTCCAAGAAAACATAGATTGAAATGAATGTTGAAAACCATACCAGAAATATGAAGTATGTTTTTGCCGTACTTCTTTGCCATATGAGGTGAGTTTAAAACTCATATCAAGCTGAAGAATCTCAAGCATAGAGTAACAAAAAGGAATGATAATAAGACACCTGAATGTGAATCTAGATCACAAAATCCTCCATATGCACCACCGCTAACACGTACACGATCCCACAACCATGTATTTCTTTGTATCATAATGATCTAATGCAGGAGAATAGAGAAGCTTGGTGAAGGAGCAGTGTTGGATGATAATTTGTTGATGGAGGTTAAGCCTGAACAGACACCAGTCATGTTGAAAGTTGGTTGCTTCATGATTGAAGAGGTTTGGTGATGGATTACCTATAAGGGGGTCTATAGTGAGGTGTTTACACAGTTAGTTTGGCCTGGAGTTGATGGGAGGGGTCCTTTTGATCAAACCCTCATGGTATGTCCCTAAAAGCAAGGGTTTGGTGGCAAACGAGTTAAGTGAAGGGTGGAGACTTGGTGAGTTGGAAATGTGTCATTTCTCAACCTCTAGAATGACTGTTTCAGCCTTTTGAGTCTTGGGAGCAAGTGGAGTTAGGGGTTGCTATGTAAAAGTGGAGAATTAGGCCTGGTGAGGATAGGCTAGGGGTATTGGATCTTGGGTATGGTCCAAAGGAGTATAGGTTGAATCTTTCAGAGGATTTAAAGAGCCCAAATGGGTATTTAGATAATATTTGAGTTTACTTAGTTGTTTGAGGAAAGTAAGAGGAAAAGTCAATTTAATGACTGGTGAGGGCTACAAGCTTCAAGGACTGATTGTGTGTGTTGGATAGAAGATGGGTTGTCCAAATCAAATGGGTTGTGGGAATATGGTGGATAGGTCATAAAAAGATGTTTTGTGAATTTAAAATGAAGGTTGGATTCTTGTGTGAAGGTTTGGTGTTTGAGAGAAACTAGGTACACTTGGGAGTCAAGGCATTGAGGGATATTGAGGTAAAGAAGCAATTGCAAAGTGGAGTGCATTTTTTGTCTGAGGTAATCAATATGGATGCCACACACCAGCTCTACATCAAGTTGCAAGTAAAGTGGGCTTAATGTTGGAGGAACCTTTGTAGTAAAGAGCACTTGAACTAGAATAATATTGGGATGAGTGACCTGCTAGGAAGTAGCATTGTCTAAAATGAATCAAGGCAGTGAACCTGTTGCAGAGGAGTGTTTGGTTGATATCCTAAAATCAAGAACTTCTTATTTATCCTCGAGTTGAACTCTAGTTCCTTGAGTGGATTCCAAGACGTTGTTGAATCCTTGAGTTGAACAGGGTTCCTTAAGGGGATATTAGAAGGCTCTGCATCAAAAACTCTAAGCTTGTCTTTAAAATTTGAGCTTCACTTGGTTTCGAGAATAGTTTAATATTCTCTACTAAACAAGGCCAACCACGTGAAGGTGGAAGCTCATTTGGCCCCTCCCCCCCCCCCCCCTAACATCACTCTAAATTCCCCATTAACATTTAATAACATTCATTCATTCATTCATCCGGCATTTTTGAAATATAACATTCAATCATTATAATCACATGATAACATTCATTAACACATAAAATTCATTAACACACAACATTCATAAATAATTCATTAACACATAATTCATTAACACACAACATTCATGAATAATTCATTAACACATATTAACACACATCATTCATCAACATTACTAGTACAAAATTACATCCATTAAGACAAAGTTCTTTCATTAGCAATAAATGTTAATTACAATCATTTCTTTTTGGGTTTCTTGCTATTTTTTTTAATCATATAATTTCTAAGAGGAAGATCAATGTCCTCATCATTCCCCTCCTCTATTGAGTCTAATCCCAACGTGTGTCTCCTCCTCATCTGTTCAGGAATAGGAGGCCGCTGCGCTGAAGGGGGGTCTGCTGCAATAACTACTTCATGAGTTAAATTCACACTTTTATATTATTGAATTACAAGTATTTATGTAAGTAAAAGAACTATAAATCAAAAAATTAATTTAAAAGAACAAAACATAGATTTTCTTTACCTGAATGTGCCACATGATCTACATGGTGATTAGTCTGAACATCCTTCGGCACTCGTTCAGCATGACCTGATTATGTATCCTCTAAAATATACACAAAAATGTTACACCAAGTTCAATTTAAGATGTTAAATTATATTAATAATTACATAATTATTTTTAAATAGCAAATGAGCACCTCCTTGGACAGTATGATCCACATCAGCGGCTTCATGATGCGGCGTTGTAGGCTGCATTGCAATGTAATGGACATTATTATCAAATTGATTGTTGCTCAAGTATTCAATTTCTAATATATTTTTTGGCATATTTACCTATGCACATGATGCAGGAGACTCTTCGGTTGGGCCAGTGGAAGCTTGCCGTAGGCGTTCAGCCACGCCTTGATAGCCTTCCTTGAAGGCAATTTTTCTGTGTTCTTCCGTGGCCTCTAAATTAAAATCAGAGCCCTGCATTTTTTGATTAAACAAAATTATTTGCATTTTATAAATAATTTTTCTCTGCAATTCATTTACTGCTACTTACAATGCGAGCTTTAATTTTTGAATATCCGCCAGTGCCAAGTCTGTGTTGCCCAATCTTTTCCAGCCTAGCCTTTGTTGCCTTTGAAGTGTCCTGCAACCTATGAAAAGTTTGAAAAAATGGTTAAAAAAACATGTATATGGAATAACAAATGAAACTTTGAAATGCTGAACACATTGCCTTCAATGGTGAAAATGTCTAAAACATCATACCAAGATATTATATTGAAAAATGATGATTGCATTCAAAATTTAATTATCATCTCAAAAGTCCATGCCAAACACCTTATCACTAGTAGTTAATACTATTGCATACCTTCTCGCATTTGTTGGCGAAACTCCTTTTTGAGTGTCCGCTTTCTCCTTTGCATCTAAAATAAATTCACTCCAATCCCTCGCTAAAATAAAGGGAGGACGCTCGTACTTTGGGTTCTGGACGAGACTCTTTCTATATTGGTCCCTCACAGTCTTAAGATGTTTGCAAGCTCTTTCCAAAATTTTCTTCTCATCAAAAATATTATTGCCAAACTCATGATGTAAATCTTTGATGAGCTGATCTTTTAAACTTTTTTCTTGCAAATTCCACCTTTTAAGGAAAAACACAAAATTGTTAGATATAGCCACTAAAAGAAAAGACCGAAATGAAAGGAAAAATACTGTACCAATTAATGATATGAAAAAAAAATAGTGGGATAAACTTAGTTCACTTATGATGTTCCACCTTTTACGTATGGTGGGCCCGAATATATGCAATGTTAGGTCATAAAGTTTCTTATAAAACATATCATTTCCTGCAAAAAATGTCATGGGATAATCAATCCAAAACTTGTTATGAATAGGTAAATGCATATTACAATATAAAAAATAATTATTTAAAGTACCTGGAATCTGAGGACATTTTATAGGCATTGATTCATTATTGTCAATCAATAATGACGTCTGCGTCGCACCCATGCTAGTAACACAGGTAGATCCAGGAAATGGTGGTGAATTTTCACCAATACATGCAGATTGATCGGTAGTAGGTGTACCAAGTGGTGCCACCGGGGTATCTCCTGCTCCAAAAAAATAATCCACTATGTGATGCACCCAAGATTAAAGTACAAATTATGAAATCATAATTAGCGCAAAACCAAATATAGTAAAACAATGATTTACCAGATGCCATAGCCCGTGAAGGCATTGATGTTTGCATGGCCCTTGTGGCCGACATTGCACTCGACAATCTTCTATGGGAAACCTGGCTAGTAGGAGTCTCCTGCAATTGAGGACCTGAACAATACATTGTTAGCAAAGACATTTTCAAATAATAAAAGTAAGAGTTAACTTGAGAAGTTTTTGAATGTTCCAAAGAAAAAATTCCTTGTAACTTGTCAACTAAAGGATTATTTTACCTGAGGCAGCCGGAGGTCTACTAGTACCGGCCTCATCCGCACATTGTCCTTGACCAGGTACTAGAGATTCCATAAAATCCTACAACAAGAACACATATTACATATATTTTACTTCACAACATAAAAGAGTATAAAATATTAACCTTTATTGAAATTTTGTTATAACTAAAGATTCATTACTGCTTACTTGATACCGATGTCCGAGTGCTTTCAATTCAGTTAGCCTCCTGAGCATCTCCTCACTTGGATTTCTTTCATACAAAATGTTAATTATATCTTTATTGATTTGTTTCATTTTTTTCTTTACCATGATTATAACATTAGGCGAATCTGCAAAAAGATCATCATCATCAGGGGTAGCTATTGCCTCTACTGTCGAGGGTGCTTTTCCCTTATCCTGAACATCAAATTGTGATAGGAATATCAGTAAAACTATCATAAAAACTCCAAAACCATAAATAAAATAACGTAATAATATAACATTTTTCAACTATCTGATTTGTAAAATTTTAATAAGGTTTACCTTTGCTGAAGAACAAGTGGGAGGAGCATCCTCGTGGCCTCTATCATGTGCGGGATCCATATCATCCTTTGACAAAGATTAAATATAAAAACTTTAGCGAACTAAAAGCAATAGACTTAGCAAAAAAAAACTTATTAATAAAATAGTATATAGTACTTACCACCCTCATGATAGTAACTTTGTTTGTATCTATGCGATTTAAATGATAATCTATTAGCAGTTCTTCCCCTGCACTTATTGATTTTATTGCACATACAAAAACTTGATTCCCCTCGCGCGCCTCAAATATGCAATTGGGTTGCTTATTAGTTGATGAAGGTCGCGTACTATTTATAAAACCCGCAATATTACCTATTGCTTTTGGTCTCCCATCAATGTACATTGCAAATCTTTTACTTTGATCATTTTCTTTCCTTTGTATATAATTAGTTGATAGTGCATACCTACGCATACTTTTTTTATATTGAACAATCCGCATCCAATCATTGTAATTGTAACACAGACCGACATACTCAAACAATTCAACAACTCTATTGTAATATACCTTTATCCCATCCATGGAAAATAGGCCCAAACCATGTAATGAGGATGGAGCAATGCGATATATCCTATCATTAACACAAAAATTAGTATTAATTGGAGGTAGCTCATTGGGTACCCATTCTTTCTCAATGTGTGTGTACCAAAAGGGCACCTTGATGTCGCCTTTGGTCTCATCATCATAAGAACATGACCCCCCATTAGCAAGGAAATATTGCATGTGTTTGTCAAATTTTTTTCTAATCTTTTGACCTCTAGTTGATCTCCTTGTTTTAGCCGTACTACATGTAGAACATTCATCTAGCATTCCCTCATTTCCCTCATTCGATGTAGATAGATCTGACAAGTACCTATTTGGTGGGTGCTGCAATCCATCAAATGAGATATTGCCACGTCAATATATATAGAATAATCAAGTCGTGACCCATACGTACAGTTCTTCTTTGTCTATACATGAGAGATATAAAATGTACTAGGTTGAAAGTGATTATATATTATATTTCTATACGGTTCTTTGTCTATATATACATTATATGATTATATAATATGTCTATTTATAACATACGTGCTCAGTGATAAACAAGAAGAATATAAGAAAATTATGTCTATTTATTGACTTATACCTACCGATCCATGTCACTGTGCACGATCTACACCAAAGGGGTCAAATTTACTGCATATGTTAATCATTTATCTTAAGTTAGCTAAATATTACATGATACGTATGCTACAAATAACTTAGAAGATAACATGAACAATATGCAACATCGTAAACATGAACAAATTTACCTTATGTATGGAATGCAAGATCGTTAACAGAAGGCCGGGGTGACAATGTCTGTAGTCAATTGCTTGTTTGCAAAAAGGGTGATAATCAAACACAAATATACATGTATCAACAGCAATTAATTAAGCATCGTAAACAAAAAATTGGTAATTATAAATCACATATGTCGTAATCATTAGAATTGAACAAAATAAATATGTAACCATTACAATTTAAAGCAAAACATAAATATGTAATCATTACAATTGAACACAATAAATATGTAACCATTTCAATTATGTCATTGATCATCATCATCATCATCATCATCATCATCATCATCACCATCGCCATCGCCATCGCCATCATCGCCATCATCGCCATCATCAACAGCATCACCGCAATCATCATCGCCATGATCACCATCACCATCGTCATCACCATCATCATCATCATCATCATCATCATCATCATCATCATCATCATCATCATCATCACCACCATCAGCATCATCATCATCATCATCATCAGCATCATCATCTGCTTCTTCATCATCTTCAGTATCTTCTTCTTCCATAACATTATACTTTATCGGCCTTCCTCTTGGATCATGTCTAACAACAAATGACCAACCCTATTTATGTGGAACCTCTGAGTAAAACACTTGCTCACACTGGCTTGGAAGAACATAGGGCTCATCTCCAACTGGCTCAAACAACCTTGTATTAATCATTGTAAATCCATTATCATGTTGAATAACAGTTCTATCTAGATCATTTTGATTCAGTCATAGCCTGTACCATTTGACGACAAATAGAACTACTTTGAAGGAGTTAAAGTCGCACTCAATTATATCATCTAAGATGCCATAGTATTGATTTTGAGATTGTTGAGGATGTAGGTCATTTCTAGATGATATATTGGTGACCTCGAAAACTGCACTTATCCCAGAATCACAAGTTTTCTTTGTATCATCCAACTTTTTTATATGAAATTTATGGCCATGATAGTACATAGCTTTGTGGTACTTGACCTACAATTTTTAAAGTGTGTAAATTATTTGTATCATGAGTTGATATGAAACATACGAGTCATGATCATTAATAAATTTGTACGTACCTGTCCACCTCTTAAACCATGTGCTAGATCAATTACCATTGGAGTAACATTGGGATCTCCATTACGATGAGCTTCTTTAACCAATGAAGCAACACCTTCCCATGTTAATGAACAACCATTTTGTTGACATCGTTCAATCCATACCGTCATCCAATCAAGATTGTTTGCAATATACAAATGTATTGCATCCCATTCTCGACCAGCTGTATCAAAAACATCTTAGATTTATTGTATCCGACTCTTGACTAGATTTATAAGAATTAATTAACTACAATAACATCTTATATTTACCTCTCACTTTCCTCAATCTACCTTTTCCCATCAAGTGCTCCCCTTCAAATTTGTTAATGGAGTTGGGATCCCAAATACGATCTACATGGATCTTTGCTGCAAACTTAGGAAGATATTCACTAATGTACACCATGGTCTAGTATACCATATATCCCTCTACCATAGAACCCTCAGGATGTGCTCTCTATCGAACCAAGTCTTTCAAAAATTTCAAGTGCCTCTCAACCATCCACATTGACCTAGTTGGTATAGGTCCGCACAATTCAATCTCCTCAACTTGATGTAAGAGGTAATGTTCTTGTGCATTGAAAAAAGTTGAAGGTAGACACTTTTGCATTTCACACATAAGAAGAGGAATTTTTCTCTTCCAGTATTTTATATCTTCTTTATTGATTTCTTTAGATGACAACCACCTCATGTATTTTCCAAGATCATATATAACTTGTTTGACACCGTTGGCAAAGTGGTGTGGGAGAGATAGAGGTAGAACATACTGCAATATTTGTAAAATGATCTCGTCAATATTTTATAAAAGAATGCAATGAAAATCACATGCAGTATACAAATATATAGTGAATACAAAGTAATATGAATTACCTTAATAAATATATGCCAATCGTGTGTTTTCATCCCTGGCCCAAATTCACTTTTCTTTGATATGAGATCATTTATGTTCGCAGCAAATCCTGCAGGAAATCATATTTTCTTTATAATTTCTTTTATAGCATTGCTTTGCTGCTTCGACAATAACCATGGAAGAGCACTTGTATCAATCTGGTCTCCATTTTGATTGGATTGAATAAAAATTTTCATTGCATAGTTGGATTCTTCAATGTCACTACAAATTTTGATGATTTGGTCTTTGTCACACCTTCCATCCAATATTTTCCATAATGTCTCTGTTACATTCTTTCCAATATGCATAGGATCAAACAAATGCACGATTGGGAGTTGCTCGTAGTACGGCAACCTAGTAAATTGCGTAGGATAACTTTTGAGTCCTTTTGGAAGTTGGTCATTGATGCCTTGACGACCTTCACAAGCATCAATTACATCATCAGTAAACAAAACACAATATCAAAAGATAAATTTGAAACAAAACCCATTAGATGGAATGACATTACCTTGACGATTTATTTTATTGTATGCCAACTTCCATAGGTGAGGTGTCATTCTCCATGGCTTTGATGTAGTCTCTTCTTTCCCATTGAAAAGATGTTTTTTAGTAATTTGGTACTTATGATTTCTGTGGAGAAAGTGTTTATTCTCATCGAACACCTGCTTTCTCAAACTTTTTGAATGACGAGATTTTGTCTTTGGACCACAAACTGGACATGCAAATTTTCCCTTTGTCTGAAGACCTACAAGATCATGTCTAATTGGATTAAATGTGTTAACTTTGTGTTAGCACTATAACATACCAAAAAAGAGGCGTTATGAAGAGAACATACCACAAAAATGTGTTAGCCCAGGGGCATCATGTATTGTCCATACAAGCATTGCATGGAATTGAAATTGTCTTTGTCCTATTGGTCTAGAGATGTCATACATAGTGACCCCATTCCATAACACCATCAACTCGTCGATAAGGGGCTCAATATATACATTGATATCTTTAACTTGGTACTTACCTAGTTGAATGAACAAAAACATTACATAATTATTATGACCATTTTGATGGATTATTAATAATAAATTAATTTAGATGACCATTAAATCAAAATATACCTGGAACAATCAGTGACAACATTATGTGCTCCCTCTTTATGGACAACCAAGGAGGAATGTTATTGTTGATAACAAAAACAGGCCACACCGAGTAAGTAGATCTCATCTCTCCAAACGGATTGACACCGTCCGCTGCCAATGAAAGCTTGAGATTACGAGGTTCTTCTTTAAAGTGTGGCCATTTTTCTTCTATTTCCTTAAATGCCGAGCCATCTGCAGACATTCGCATAATGCCATCTTGACTTCTATTGCGTGCATGGTAATCCATAAATTGTGCCAAGCTATTGCACTTGAATAATCGTTGCAGACGTGGAATAATGGGAATATGTCGAAGAACCTTGCGAGGCACCTTTTTTGTTATTCGATCTGATTGATATCTACTAATATGACAAATAGGGCATTCTGTTGCAAATTCATGATGTTTATAATATATAATATGATCGTTCGGACATGCATGTATTTTTTGATATTCCATTCCAATATCTTTCATAACGGCAGATAATTCTCGGTACAAGCGAGGTAGGATGTTTGATGGTGGTAACAAACACTCACCTACCAACCTACGACCAAAAATATAATTTGTTAATTTAAAGAATATTAATTGCTACACGATTCATCCAATATTAATTGCAAGGGAATTACGACTAAAATAATGAAAAAAGATGACATACCTTAACATACGTGTCATTGCTATGTTGGATAAACCATTCATAACCTTCAAGTTCACCAACAACAATACAGCGGCAAGAAGAGTTGTTTCGGAGCCTTCATATAGGGGCTCGTGTGCCTTCTCAAGTAAAGGTACATCAAGCTCTGCATCAACATCATCATCATCTTGATCATCTTGATCATCGTGATCATATTGATCTTCTTCATCATCGTGGTCTTCTTCCATGATATCATTACCTTCTACTTCTATGTTCACACCTCCATGTTCCCTCGTTTGGAAATCCACATTCTCCAGATTGTCATGGTCCATAACATGAAATTGAGGGACGTTGACCTATATGAAAATGATGACCTTATATTAACCATGATCATGTTGTCATCATCAAATCATGTCTTATGTATTTTATAAAATATTAAAATACATACCAATGGATGAAATTCATTTCCCCCTTCAATGTGACCATGTTGCCTACAATGTTCCTCAGCTGTTTTGATTAGATATCTTCGAGTCTTTAAGCCCTTACAAAGTTTGCAAGGACAATAACATTTTCCATCACCCTTTCTTTTTAAGTTAGACCATAGTCTAGCAATTGTCTCCCTATTTGTTTGTGCGTTGATATCGTCAAACATGGTCTTTCTTGAATGGAATGACTCGTTGGTGGAAGAAGGATGATTTGTTTGCAACCTGCTGATAAAAATCGTTAGTGAACAACCATTTTCTCAACCATTTTAATATCGAAAACATCATATGAAATATCTTTATCATTTAGATTTTAATGCTATATTTTAACTTTTAATCAAAATTATGTGTAATATAAGGACCCTATATCACCATTTTACTGAGAGTCAAGCATCAAGTCATCGGTAAGTTAGCACAACTTGATATGAAGATCTGAAGATATTTGATACTTCCATCATCACCCATGACATAACTCTCAAGCCTAACATAAAGTCATTCATACAAAAGTAGCAACCTGTTAATTTGTTGATAGAACCCTTAATCTTCAAGGAAGTTCAAAAGTTACTTGCTGCAATGATAATTTTTCCTATCCGCCACTCCACTTGGGTGGAAAATTTGGTGCATGTACAGAAGAAGCAAGAGGAGATCTGTGTTAATTTTTGTAAGCTTAAAAAGGTGTTAGATTGGACACCCTAAGCCTCTGCATCAATTTTATGAGTTCACCTTTCAATAATGTTGAAGTGAGGTATTGGGCCCTCGAGAAATAAGCTTTCAGCTTGGTTAGATAATTCAAGAAGTTTAGACAATATATCTTGAGAAGCAATATATATGCCATTATGCCTAACCAAGTGGTCAAGAGATTGGTTATGTAGTCAGATTTGGGAGAGTGTCACGAGAAATAGATGGCTATTTTGCAAGAGTTTGATTTAGAGATGCATCCTATGGGATTGGTTTAGAGATGCATCCTATTTGATTTTTGAATTTAGCCACTAGCAGTTCAAAATTTGAAATGTATGGGTCTTTGACCACTTGCATTCTTCAAAGGTGGCCACGACCTTCCGAATGTAACAAACTAATCAAATAGCGTTAAGGTTTTCTTTTAAACCTTTGTATATAAAGCGACGATGTCAATTTTTCTTCCTGGTTCTTTCCTGATTGAGCTCTTTTTGAATCAATTTTTATAAATATAAATATATATAGTGGTTCTTCCACTTTTGTCTAAACAAAATAAAATAAAACAAGATACCCTATAAGAAAAGATAATCATCTCCATCTTATCTACATTGATTCTTAGAAAATAACATACTACACAATAAAAAATAACCAATAAATGATAATCATCTCCTTCTTATCTATGTTGATTCTTATCTCTTTTATATATAATCAATTTTAGAGAATGAAATAGTATGCAATAAACGATAATCACCCCCCTTATGAAAAACAAGATAATCATCTAAGTTCAATATTCTAAAAAACAAGATGCCGCTTGCAATAAAGTGACCATCTCCCTTCTATGTACGATGATTCTATAATTGAGTAAACTCTAATTCACAAGTAAAAAAATTCATACTATAATTTAGAAGGTCTAATTCACAAGTAAATAAATTCTTGGCAGCTCCTACATAACAAATTTTTAAAAATATATTGCACATTGAATCAATTTAAACCCAAGATGTATTTAAATTAAATTAAAAAATATATTCAAATTTAGATAAATCAACATGATAGATCATCAATATATCACTAAGTCTACAATAAGCAACATTTTGTTACTTAATTCTTCCTTTGTTAACCCCATCTTCTCTTCTGTGAAACATAATAAACAATCACTAACAAGCTTCTAACATCTTGTATGTTTCCATCTTCTGCAATGACTACAAAATATCTCCTACAAAAAATTCACACAAAAAACTCAAGTATAAAAATTAGAAGCACTTTGAACCTAGATATATATTAAATACTTTTGGAGGAGTTGTTTAAAGCTAACTACACATGTAAATGTGTGCACGATAAAAATGTGATATAAATAAACATACCTATTTTAGTGGATGTTGACATATAGTCATAATAATTAGAAATATTGAAAATGAATGTCTTCAAAGATTTTATCTTTGTCGTATACCTATGCAAAGATGGATGCAAAATATTGAAGCATATCGAGTATGCAATCTATTTGTCAAATGTTAAAAAAAATAATAGATCTTTTAATCTCAAATCTATAAAACATCACATATCCCAAATAATAACCAAATACAAATTATAATTTTTTTCAAATATGGGACAATTTACTCTTAGCTTTTTTGGATAAGTATCTTGCTGATTTTTTGGTTCCTCATGCCTCTCTTCTTTTTAAATCCAAAGACCAAGAAGGTAAAAAAAAGAGAGAAGAAAAACCTACATCATCTCCATTTTTATTTTCTCATTTAAATGAAAATGAGGACTTTAGCATTCTCACCCCACAATTTGGAAATTTCTAAGTAGGGAGTAAGTGACTACTCCACTAGACTAAGCAGGATAAATGGATGCAAACACATGAATCCTTCCATCAATTCATAGATACATTAATTGTTACAATATTTTCAACTTGAAACTAATTAAATAATTTAATATTTTATCTTTCATTTGTAATAGAGCTCTAGTCACCTCCATCAATATATTAATAATTAGAAATAAATTTTCACACATATACTTTGTGCTAGCTCTTCAAATGAGGACATTGATATGCCTGCAAAGATCATAAATATAGTCATTGCACATATGCTAACAAATACTAAGCAAGGTTCTTATAAATATGTCTGTAATCAAAGATTCTTGCCTCTATTATTTGATAGGTATATCTACCTTTCTCATCATGCCCAGTGAAATGAGGACAGTCTCTCTAAAGACAACATGATAATGTACACTCACTGTAAGGATAGTCACAAATGAGGACAGTCACTGTAAAGACAACACGATAATGTACACTCACTGTAAGGACAATCACAAATGAGGACAGTCACTCTAAAGACAACATGATAATGTACACTCACTGTAAGGACAGTCACAAATGAGGACAGTCACTCTAAAGACAACATGATAATGTACACTCACTTTAAGGACAGTCACAAATGAGGACATCTGGTGCAGGGGCACCTATCAAGTCAACTAGGAACACCTTGGAACAAGATGGAACCAGAAGATCAAAGGCATTCCTACATGTCAACTGGAATATTTTAAGGCCAATAATGGCATATTGTAATGAACAATGTACTTTGCCAGTCAAGAGTCATAAAATTCTTGATAAAGCCTATGGGCAACTTGATGTAAAATGGCCTAATGAGCCATAAGGGTGTCCTAGAGGGTGCTTTTATATTTTGTCATATTTAATAAGGTCTTGAGATCATTTTGAGTCAATAACATAGGTTAGAATGTCATAAAAGTTATAGAATGCATAGTTTATAAATTTGAATTTGAATATAAACGGTCATGTAGGCATTTTGGAGGGAAACTTAGGATTTAGTATTTGTTTGTTAAATAAAACATTTCTAACCAGCTTGATCAGTTAGACAGGTGTATGTACACCTATATAAGTTGTGTTAACCTGATGAAAGGGGAGAAGGCATTGTTATGTACGGCAAAGTACAGGATTTGTACGGACAGGGCATAATTTAATGAAAATCTGAGATTTTCTTGCAAGATTTAAGTGTATTGGATGTGATAATCATTCATTTATGTTGGTAAGATACATTTAAGGGTTATTGAGTCACTTTCATATTATTTTGAGTGTTTATTGCAAGTTTATTTGCTGTTGTAACGCTGAAACTGAAAGTTTGCTTTGATTCTTCAATGGTAAATGGGGGTACCATCCTATCTTTGTACATCTGATCCTTAGGATGGACCCTAGAAGCACTAACAAGTCTATCTAACCATGAATAAACCAGAAAAGTGAAGTTTTGCAGGAGAATGTGAAAGAAATGCAAAGTTGATGGTTGTTTGGACAAGTTTGGGTACCCAAATACATGCCATATGTGTAGCAGCCAGACATTTGGCTTAACAAGGTATAAATATTATTTGATATTCTTCAATAATATGTTTAACTCATGGTGAACCATGAATTTTATGACTTGGAAGTGAGTGGAAGTGTTAGATTGGTGATACCCTAGGTTATAGAGGGTTTTAAGGGCAAATTTGGGGTTTTGGTAGCAAATGAAATCATAAAGTGAAATGGGTTGTTGAATCATCTAATTGGACACAAAATAGGAATGTCCTATGAATTTGGTGGCTTTTGGATATGTTTTTAGCACACTTGCTTTGTAAAACATCACTAATTCCTCTTGAAAAATAGTGACTGTCAAGGTTTTGGGGCACATTTTCCAAAGAAGTTGATACTGGTTTTTTAGTATGTTATAGTTCTCCCAAAAGGGTATCTGGAATGCTAATTTGTTTGCAGGTTCATTTGGATAAATTTTGAGTTATTTGGGTTATAACGCTGCTGGAGGACTAGAAAAGGGGCAATTAGGCCTATTTGACAGTTTTGAGAAAATTGCTTGCTAAGAATTGTTTGAAGTGTTGAAACTTCTTGAAACCTGTTGAATCCTCTTTCTTAACACATCTAACACCATCTTTGAAAGTTTGGAATCCAGATCTAAGGTTTTGTGACTATTTTGTCTTTGAGTGGCTTTGAAGCCTAATAGGAGTTTGTGGGTTTAAACAAGCATTTGATTGAATTCCATCACCTTTTGTTGCCACTCTGCATCAACATCAATCTTATAGTAAGTGTACATTATCATGTTGTCTTCACAATGACTGTCCTCATGTGTCATAATATTAGAAGTTCACAAAATTATTTTTGTGAACTGTAATATTATTTTTGTTTTGTAATTTTTGTGACCTTGTGTAATTTCACAAAATGAGAAGTTCTCACAGTGATTGTCCCTTGTGTAATTGCCACTTGAATGAGGATAGTCACTGTAAAGACAACATGATAATGTACACTTACAGTGAGTGTACATTATCATGTTGTCTTTAGAGTGACTATCCTCATTTTTTGAAGAAGAAAAGCATTAATGTGGCTGAATAGCAATACATTCAAGTGGCAATTACACAAGGGACAGTCACTGTGAGATGTCCTCATTTGTGACTGTCCTTACAGTGAGTGTACATTATCATGTTGTCTTTACAGTGACTGTCCTCATTTGTTGAAGGAAAAAAGCATTAATGTGGTTCAATAGAAATGCATTCAAGTGCAAATTACACAAGGGACAGTCACTGTGAGATGTCCTCATTTGTGACTGTCCTTACAGTGAGTGTACATTATCATGTTGTCTTTATAGTGAATATCCTCATTTGTTGAAGGAAAAAAGCATTAATGTGGTTCAATAGCAATGCATTCAAGTGGCAATTACACAAGGGATAGTCACTGTGAGATGTCCTCATTTGTGACTGTCCTTATAGTGAGTGTACATTATCATGTTGTCTTTAGAGTGACTGCCATCATTTGTTGAAGAAGAAAAGCATTAATGTGGCTCAATAGCAATACATTCGATCAAGTGGCAATTACACAAGGGAGAATCACTGTGAGATGTCCTCATGTGTGATTGTCCTTGTCACAAATGAGGACATCTCACAGTGACTGTCCCTTGTGTAATTTCACAAAATGAGAAGTTCTCACAGTGACTATCCCTTGTGTAATTGCCACTTCAATGAGGACTGTCACTATAAAGACAACATGATAATGTACACTTATAGTGAGTGTACATTATCATGACAACATGATAATGTACACTTACAGTGAGTGTACATTATCATGTTGTCTTTAGAGTGACTATCCTCATTTGTTGAAGAAGAAAAGCATTAATGTGGCTGAATAGCAATACATTCAAGTGGCAATTACACAAGGGACAGTCACTGTGAGATGTCCTCATTTGTGACTGTCCTTACAGTGAGTGTACATTATCATGTTGTCTTTACAGTGACTATCCTCATTTGTTGAAGGAAAAAAGCATTAATGTGGTTCAATAGCAATGCATTCAAGTGGCAATTACACAAGGGATAGTCACTGTGAGATGTCCTCATTTGTGACTGTCCTTATAGTGAGTGTCACTTTTAATTTGTTGATTCTAATAAAAGAAAATAACACCAAATGTGTAACCTATTCTTGAAATCATAACAGTTTGATGCCAAGCTTTAGACAACTAAAGTTTGAATAGATTCCCACATTCTATTATAGGTTCACACGATTAATGACTCCAAGCACAGTCACAAATTCAACTGATAATTCCAAATCCCTCAATTTGGTAACAGAAAATATAAATTTCAAACTGCCAATCGATGACTGTAATTTCTTTACACAATCTACCAAACTTAGCTTGTGATGTTTTCCGGTTCTGTTTCTTACCATAGGCAAATATAACTTCTGTGTTTACAATATATGTATATTCACTCTTTTGAACATAACTCTCTGTGTTACAGCTGATCACAACTTTAACTTGAAGATTTGTATTTGATTCTTCTTATTTTCTCTGTTTCTGCAATGTGAACAGAGCAGGCACAATGTGTTCTTCTACAGGTATTGATAAGGCTTGTGACTTTACCTCTTTAACCACTAACTATCACTGCAAACTTCTATAGGGAATCTTCGAGTCTATTTGATCAATTTAAACTCGGTTCCATCTGGAAGTTTTAGCAGTGGTTTGATGAGTGGTTGCAATCGGTAAAAGATTTTGTAAGCCTAGCTTGACTTTTGGCTATCGAACTTCCCCACTTTAAACATTCTTTCACAGCAGATGATTCTTCACAAATTCAGAGTATCCTCAATCTGGATTCGACAGATTGTCTTTACTGTTAATATCTAACATTCCTTTGAGACTGTGCAATCAAATTCGACTGGTATTAAACACCCGTTTACCACTGGGTTGTATTCACCCCTTTTACGGTCTAGGGTATCCAAAAATATGTTCATCTAATTGACTCACTGTTTGTTTTCTTGTTTATTGTTTATTTAGGGCACAATTTGTGAACTGTTCACATAATGTGTGCCGATTAGGCACCGATTTGATTACACCTTTTATGCACTAGTTCGGGCATCGGTTCTAGAAGCAGCCAATTGCTTCCCATTTTCTGTGCTTAATGTTTCATTGTTTACATCTATCCTTGGCTTGCTCTCCATCCAAAGGTATTGATAACCATTTGGGGAACCGCAAGTCAAGGATTTAACATATAATTGAACCCGATATACCGATTCTTGCAAGCTGTGAAGTCTAAAATGATTCTATGCAGTTATAACAGTTCAAAACCTCTTATAATACAAACTAGATAACATCACAGTTTTATTCAACGCAAATTCCACAGTTTCATAAAACCAATAAACTATGCCCTAACATATTTTATTGAAACTTCGATAATGCTTATTAAAGTTCTGTCACAGTCTAACAAATTTCATTACAAAGAAACTCGATAGCAACACAATGTTCCACACTGGTTACTGTTGCCAGAGCAACACAAAGATGTGAAGATTTATTGCATCTTTCTTAACACTTTGCGGGAACAGTAAAACCATATAACAATTTAGAAAAAAAATAGAATTAGAGACAAAAAATTCATACACAGTTGTCCCCGCCTTCTCGCCCGCTGTCGCCTGCGCCGAAAAAGAAAGGGGTAAAGTAAAAATGAAATGCATCTTTCTTTTTTTTTTTTACATTTTATCCCCGTATTGGTCGAAATTTCGACCAACACGAGGATAAAAGGAAAAAAAATAAAAAAAATTTTAAGACCATTTCCACTTTGGTCGATAAATTTGGTCGAAATTTGACCTCAAATCTACTAGTGTTATTCAATTCATGGAAGAAAAACCTATGCATTTTGAAAGTGTCAAGCGGTGCATTCCTAGCCACACCTAACAAATCATTAGGTTTTCTTTTTTAAAGTTAAGAAACAATGAATCTTTTTCCATATCTCAAAGTAAATAAGGTCTTCCTTGTCTATCAGTTGTAGGAAGTGAGTATTCCAAATGCCTTCAGCTATTTTGAACACTTTCTCTAGAAATATAATCTTTTTGCATAAAAATTTTTGTTTTGCTAAGGGATGCTCTCTTTTCACAAGAGGTGTATATCCTCGATTACAACCTCTTCCTTGCTTGAAAGTGTATTTATATCATTAACAAATCCATCACTTGGGAAAAAAAGGGTATTATCCATCACCAAGAATCCCTTTACAACAATGGTGAAAGTGTGAATTCATGTTCTCCTTCCCCTATTTTAGCTAATGATGTTATTTTTGTTCAAGATCTCCTCTTAGAGGTAGATGTATTTGATCAAAGATCTCTTCCCCCTCTTGCACATCCCTCAAAAGGATCCATTTACACTTGTTGCAAGATATCTATTTAAAACTATCTCTTCTTTGCCTCAAAAGATTTATCCTCTTTGGCTTGCATTGTATGTACATTGTTTCTTAAAGGTAGGTTTTTATCCCTTTTTCTAAATTTTCCTTAAGATGACAACATAGTCCTATGGCTATCTTTCCATGTTGGGGGGTGGGGGTATATAGAATCTCTTTATTCCAAATGTTGTAGGAATTCCTCACAAACATTGTGCTTTATTTTGTTATCCTTATATTAGAGGATTTCCTCACAAACATTGTGCTTTGTTTGGTTATTCTTATATTACATGATTTCCTCATGAATATTGTGCTTTGTTTATTCATCCTTTCATTATAGGTTTCTTCATTAACATCATGTTTTGTTTTTTTATCCTTGTATTATATAATTTTCTTATGAACATCATGCTTTGTTTGGTTATCATTATGCAAAATATTTTAGGTTGATTCTATTAGCATAACACAACTTGCTAGGACCAAATGACTCTCCTTCCCACCATTTTAGTTTATTTCCTTGTATACAATGCTTTCCTTGGTTATCATTGGGATTGGTTGGCTATCATAACATAACTTGCAAGACCATTTGACCTCTCCATTGTGTATATTTTTAAAATGATATGACTCCCATAACATAACTTGCTAGACCATCAACTCTCTTTACACCAAACCCTCTCCTAGGATGAGTTGACTAGCATAATACAACTTGCTTTCAAGTCTTTCTTCTCTCTTCAAATGGATCACCTAGCATAATGAAACTTGCTAGCCCATATGATCTCTCTCTCTCTCTCTCTCATAAGCCCACAACATAATACACTTTGCTAGTGTTGGATCATGGTACCGTATCCTTTTAGTTGGTGTATGCCCTTGTTCTTATAATAAGTCTATGAGTGCTCTTGTAATAACATGTTGAGAATGATATTAGTAGTTGAGACATTTTGATTATCAAGTTCTCTACAACTAGTTGACTTGGAATCTTGTGTTTTAGTGCTAACAATGTTTGTTTTATGTATATTTGCAGGTTACTTGCATGGATTGATAGGACCTATACTTGGGGGATTGATCATACTTCATTATTATCTTGCCCCTAGTCTTCTTTTCTCTCAAATGCTCCATCTCTTTATTTCTACTTTATCATTAGTATGACTATAAGATCAAAATATGCTAAAGTGGGGGTTAAATGTAGCGTCATAAATTGTACACCTTTAATTAGGATGTCTAATTCACACTCTCCTACCACTCGTTATAATATCTCTCACTCCTCTACGCATTATGAGACTTTTAAATGATTTTAATTTATATTTAAATTAACATTATTAGTCTTCTCTTAATCAAATCTCATAAAAAATCCAACATGGGCCCTTAAATTATAGGTGTACCCTTTAAATTATTACTTCTCCGCAATTTGAAATGAGTCCTACCTCATTTTAAAGTTCAAGACATGTTTTTTGCATCTACTAATCATATATTTCTACATAGTGTATATTTTTAGCAAGTAGGTCCTATTATCTCGCTTCTCTTGAAATTTCAACACTTTTTGGAGGGAGTGGGCCAAGCGACGCACTCGACTCTCAAGGTTTTTCCCCAAAATTTTAGGGGCAAAATTTTTTAGTCCTACACTCCCTAAAAAGTTACGCAATGTGTAATTATCATTTTCCTAAGTTAGCCAAAATATTATTTTAGTATAAGATCCCTATATAAGGCCTCTCTCAATTTATTTCATCATCTCTTATCTCATTTGCTCATCCAAAAGGTTTTTCCCCAAAATTTTAGGGGCATAAATGTTTAGTCCTACACTTCCTTAAATTTTAGGCGATGTGTAATTATCATTTTCCTAAGTTAGCCAAAAGGTTATTTTAGTATAAGATCCCTATATAAGGCCTCTCTCTCAATTTATTTCATCATCTCTTATCTCATTTTCCTAAGTTAGGAAAAAGGTTATTTTAGTATAAGATCCTTATATAAGACCTCTCTCTCGATTTATCGTTAGGAATGAATGTTGAATATATCCTATGGGGGAGTATTTGCAACCATTCTGTAGTAGTTGTTGTTGCATTCATGACTGTGATTGTCATTAATGTCAGCATAGTGATCTACTGAAGATTAGCAGAGAAGTAGACAATGTTTGAGTTAGCGCACATGGGATATTGAAGATGAAGCTATGCGGAGTTGAAGACTTACTCTATGATGTTCTATAAGATCGTGGTTAAGAGCGCACGTAAATTCATTTATTCATGACAGTTATGAGGAAATCAGTGGAAGCAGTATTCAGGCAGTGTTCCTAAGTAGCGATTTGTGGAAATCGGATGATATCTCCTAATCGGGATTGAATCTGATCATGCACAATTATGAGGCAGCTGAAGACATGTTGTTAGTGATGTGGATGTGAGCGCAAGATTTGAGGTCACACGAGTGAATAATTATCTTAATTGGAAGCTGACAGTTTTATGTAATTTTTATGTAACGTGTGGAAACTTTTATTTTGTAATTTGTATGCCAACTCATTTGTAATTACTTGAGTGTGGTATAAAGGAAGGAATATTTTCCTTATTGTAATGTGTAGTTGTGTATTGTATTTGAAAGTGAATTGTGGAATTGTGCAATACTTGTTGGAAGAGGATATGTGAAGTATAGAGATCTGGTATTGAGATCTGATGAAGCAGTTGGTGCGGTTTGGCACAGTCAGAGAAGGAGAATTGAATTGCTAAGATCAATAATCTTTTGGTATTATTATATTGAGTAATACAAAGATCGGTTGGACAGTGTGTTCAGTGATCTTACACCTGAAGTTGTTTGGGCAATGGATCCTTCTATCTTCTATAACTCTTAACAGAGTTAGAATCTTTTAGCAAGGATTCAAAGTCTCCTAACAGGGACGCATATGTACTGAATGTATTTCATAAGACTCCTAATAGAGTCCATCCTCTCACAAGGAACTTTCATATTAGTGCATATTTTGTGGGCATCATTCCCACTAGGGTTCACTCTTTGATCAAGAGGTTCCCTAGTCAACATATCTTGTGTCATTGTGTTATTGTGTATGTATATCTTTCTATGGTTGTTGATTACATTGCATACATGGTTAAAATCTATTGAAGTTGATAAAAGTTGTATTTATCTAATAATTGATTCCCCCCCCCCCACTCTCAGTTATCTTGGTGTACTTTACTTTCTAACAATTGGTATCAGAGCAGTAGGTCCTTGAAGGAAAAGTTTAACAACTTAAGGAGATCCATGGTGAATCATTTCATGAAAGAAAGCCCTAAGTTTGATGGAGTAAATTTTGACAGCTGAAAAGAAAAGATGAAGACATACTTACTTTGTTTAGGACTAGGTTATTGGTTAATCACAAAGAATCAGAAGACTATCATTGATGAGGATAAGATTGAAGATTGTACTAATGAGGAAAGAGATCTATTCATGTGTAACATACTTGCCAGAGAAGCACTCTTGTCAGCCCTTCCGGAAAATGAGTACAGTCAGGTAGAATATCTAAAAACATCTCATGAAATTTGGTTAGCTTTACAATCTACTTTTGAAGGTGATGAACATGCGAAGAAAGTCAGATTACATAATTGGATATGTGCATTTGAAGATATAAGAATTATGGAAGATGAATCTGTCAGAAGCTATATTGGTAGAATGTCAGAGATTGTTGTAGGTATAAAATCTTGTGGAGGAACCAAGACAGAGAATGAAGTGATATGGAAAAATTATGAGGACATTGACTCCTGCATTTAAGCAGACAACACAGATGATTGAACAAGTTATACCTTGTACCACGAACTTTACCAGAGAAACTCTTCTTGGAAGATTGGAAGTAGCAAAGATGAACTTGAGACTATCAGGAGATTTACCTAGAATGGAGACAACATTCAATGCACTTAGTGTTGGAATTAGGAGAGATAGGTACTGAGAGGGGAGGGGTGAATCAATGTCTTCAAAAAATTTACTTGTAAACCTTTCAAATCTATGATTGTAAACAGTGATAACCTTTGCAAAATAACTTGTATCTAATTGCATGTATCAATCATTCATTTAACTTATGAAAGTAAACAACATGAAATCAAATAGCAATCACATAACACAAGTATTTTGGTAAGATAGAAACCCTTGTTGGAAGGTAAAAATTATGGTGGGGATGACACCCACAAATTCTTCACTACTACAGATAGAAAAGGTTTTCATGTTAGGGCTACAAGTTTTGATCACTTATGGTGATCTTACCCTGTTAGGAGTAACATATTAGATCAGCTAGATCTACCTAGTTATAGGATTTTAACAACACTAATGAAGTGTGCACTCAGTTAAGAGATTTACATAAGACTGTTAAGCTACCTTGTTAAGAGATTTTATCCAAAACTATATTAAAATTGTTAGAAAGCAATAGGCAATTATCTGCTAGTTGACAACTCAATTGTCTGATATAGATCTATAAGTTCTGACAAAATTATCACCTTGACTGTGATGAATCTCTACTCTGAATCTGCTCGGTAGCTTGTTCGTATTCTGATTAATCTAATATCCTCTGCAATCTTCTCTGTTAACTGATAGACTTTAAGTTAGGCAAATGCTTCAAGTTCTCCTTGATACATATATCTGTTCTCACATCAATTCACACCAAAATGATGTAAACATACATTTATATAGCGATCTTCTTTTGCCGCTTTAACAAAATCATAACCCTAAGATCTATGGTGTACAAAAATGACCTAGATCAAATTATTACATAAGATATACATTGCATTTAATGAATATCATAGCACTAAATATTCCTCGATCTTGGTAAAACATTTTATGATCTGTTGTAACCGTTTGCATAGAAGAATGTGTCATTTCTGATTACTATGCCATTTTTTGTGATCCTCAGTAAACACTGTATAAACTACTCAGTGTATACTACGATGCTCGGTGTTTACTGTCTGTCAGTGTTGGTGTCTGCTGGTGCTCGGTAAACTATCTAATGCTCAGTGTGTAAGCATTACCGATTAGTCTGTCTTGCTTCTAGCTACCTATTAGCTCAATATAAGTGACCGACCGATATCTTTACTAACCTTTGATACTAATGACAACCTTGAATGCTCAATAGAGATAACACTTAGTGTTCGCCCTACTTTGTCAAGAAGCATCAGTGTAAGCAGAGATTATGCTAGCAGCAACAGATCTAGAAATGAAGAAGACAAGAAGATTGAAGAAGGTATTTCCTTGCTTGTGAAAAGAGAACCAGATGGTAAGAAAAATTTTAAATGTTGGACTTGTCAAGAATTTGGTCATTTTGCATCTAAATGTCTTAAGAGAGTCAAGAAGTATAGAAAGAACTTTAAACCTAGGAGATATAAAGAATGTTATTATGAAAATGATGAAGAACTTGAAGCTAGTTTGGAGAAATCTTTTAGTGAAAGTGATACTAAGAATGATGATATAGGATTTGTAGAAATTAAAGAAGAAAATCCTAAAACATAAATTAAGGAAGAAAAAGCTTTAGTTTGTCAAGTAGAAAAGAAATCGGATTGGATTATAGACAGTGGTTGTTCACATCATATGAATGGAGTTATGAAAAATTTTATAATTTTAACAATTATGATCTGGAGGAATTGTTAGAGTTGGAAACAAGGCACCTTGTTTGATTAAAGGTATAGGATCTATTACTCTTGATGGAAAGACTAATACTGATGATGTTTACTTTTTGGATGGTTTGAAACATAATCTTTTGAGTGTTGGACAGCTAGTTGATAAGGGATATCAAGTTTGGTTTACTGAGAAAACTTGTGTACAATCAAAGACAAGGATGAAAATTTGATTGGTACTGGATCTAGAACCAGAGGTAATGTATTTTAGTTGAATCCTACTGAGATAACATACTTGATTACTAAGATTGATGACAGTTGGTTATGGCACATAAGATTTTGTCATATAAACTTTGATAACATTGTGAAAGTGAGTACTACTCTTGCAGTAAGAGATTTGCCTAAAATTATGAAGCCTACTAATATGATTTGCAAGGAATGTGTGATGGCTAAACAAAAGAGAAGCTCATTTCCCAACAAGAAGTTTACAACAACAAAGAATTTGGAAATTGTTCATACAGATTTGAGCGGTCCCACAAGGACTAGAGGATTCTATGGAGAAAGGTATTTTATGATTCTTGTTGATGATTTTACAAGAATGATGTGGATTGCATTTCTTAAAGAAAAATCTGAAGCATTTGATAAGTTTAAGATTATTAAGAACAAAGTTGAGAATGAATCTGGAATGAAGATTAAATGTTTGAGATCAGATAGAGGTGGAGAATTTACTTCAAAAGAATTTAACAGTTTTTGTAAAGTGAATGGTATTAAGACACAACTTTCAACCCCTAGGACACCTGAACAAAATGGTATTGCAGAAAGGAGGAACAAATCAGTGACTGAGGTGGCAAGAGCTATGTTATTTGAGAATGACTTGGTGAAGATATTCTGGAGAAAAGCAGTGAACACAATAGTGTATACAATGAACATAGTACAAATTAGAGCAGACACAAACAAGACACCCTATGAACTATGGTTTGGACATGCACTATCAGTTAAGTATTTTAGAATTTTTGGAAGCAAATGTTATATTAAGAGAGATAGTGACATTAGAAAGTTTGATCCTAGAAGTGATGAAAGTATATTTCTTGGATATTCATTGAAGAGAAAAGCTTATAGATGTTACAATAAAATAACTAAGACTATTGTTGAGAGCGCAAATGTTAAAGTTGATGAAAAGTTCAAAATTCAGGAAAGAATGCTTGATTATGAATCAAATGAAGGAACTCATCCTAGAACTAATCCTGAGACCACTGAATTATTCTATGAAACTGATAGTGATTTGTTGAATGAAAGCTACAGTGAAGAAATCATTGAAGAACCTACAGCAGAAACAAGAAATGAGACAATGACACCTAATAGGAATCTATCAAGAAATCATCCTATTGAGTAGATTATTGGAAGCATAGACAAAGGAGTTTTGACACGAAATAAGATACAAGAACAGTTATGTTTAATTTCTAAAATTGAACCTAAATCTACTAGTGAAGCCTATGAAGATGAACATTGGATTAAAGCTATGAAAGAAGAACTAGATCAGATAGAAAAGAACAAGACTTGGGAATTGGTCCTTAGACCTATAGATAAGAATGTTATAGGAACAAAATGCGTATTCAAAAACAAAATGAATGAACAAAGAGAAGTTATAAGGAACAAAGCAAGATTGGTATGTAAAGGATACTCACAGCAAGAAGGAATTGACTATGAAGAAACTTTTGCACCAATAGCAAGAATTGAAGTAGTAAGAATGTTTTTGGCCTATGCAGCTTATAAGAAATTCAAAGTGTATCAGATGGATGTGAAGTCAGCATTTCTGAATGAAGAATTGGAAGAAGAGGTCTACATTGAGCAGCCTGAAGGTTTTCCTTTAACTCAAGGAGATATGGTATGTAAACTGAAGAAAGCTTTATATGGACTAAAGCAAGCACCTAGAACTTGGTATGCAAGATTGGATAAGTATTTGATAAAGTTAGAATTTACAAAAAGCACAGCTGATAGAAACCTGTACACAAAGGAAATTGAAAATGCTTTGTTGGTTGTTATTTTTGTTAATGATATTATCTTTGGAGGAAAAGATGAAGCTAGTGATAAATTTGCAGATGAAATGAAGATTGAATTCGAAATGAGTATGATTGATGAAATGAAATATTTTTTAGGATTGCAGATAACATAGACAGTGATGGTATCTTTGTAAGTCAGACAAAGCACTTGAATGATTTATTGAAGAGATTTGGAATGGAGAACTGTAAACCAATTGGAACACCTATGGTAACTGGACACAAGTTATCTAGCACAGATAAGACTCCTGCAGTGGTACAGAAAAAGTACAGATCTATGATTGGAGGATTGCAATATTTAACTCATACAAAACCAGATATATCACATGCAGTTAGAATTGTTGCAAGATTTCAAGCTGAACCCAGAGAATCACATTATGCAGCAGTAAAAAGGATACTGAGGTACTTAAGAGACACAATTGAGTATGGATTGTGGAATGAAAAATCTGATGATTTTACATTATGTGCATATACAAATGCTGATTGGGGAGGTAGTGTTGATGACAAAAAGAGCACCAGTGGAGGAGCATTTTTCCTTGGAGGAAGATTAGTTTCTTGGCTAAACAAGAAGCATAATTGTATTTCGTAGAGCATAGCAGAAGTAGAATATGTGGCTGCAGCAAACAATTGTAATCAGATAATTTGGATGAAGCAAATGTTGAAGGATATTGGAATAAAAAATTTTGAGTCTATTGTTATACATTGTGATAACACCAGCACAATTAGTATGTCTAAGAACCCTGTGTTACATTCTAAGACAAATCATATAGAGATTACGTATCATGTAGTGAGAGAGAAAGTGGCAGAGAAAGAAGTCAGACTTGAGTATATAAGCACAGAGAAGCAGATTGTAGATATATTTACAAAACCTTTGCCTAAGGATACATTTGAGTATCTGAGAGGTATGCTTGGGGTTATGCCCCAGCCTACTTTTGAGAAGTGAAGCAGATTGTTGCATTCGTCTAGTGGTATATGAGCCCTATCTTTCTTCTGGACTGGATGGTGGTACTTCCTCTATGGGGGAGTATGTGTATCTGAGCCGAGTCATGAGAACTCTAGTGAATGTATTTTATGAACAGTGTCTTTTGACATTGAAGTTGTTGTTGACATAGTGATGAATCATTTGTCATTGATGTCAATGGGGGAGAAGTATACATGAAAAACCATCTATTGGAGAGAATTGAATAGAAAAACGAAGCAAGATTTGATTGATGAAGAGCATTTGAAAGCATTTTCAGAGCAGCAATGTTGGTATTCATGGAACTTGGATGTCTTTTCATCTTTGTTGCCATCAATTCTAATGGGGGAGATTGTTAGGAATGAATGCTGAATATATCCTATGGGGGAGTATTCACATCTATTTTGTAGCAGTTGTTGTTGCATTCATGACTGTGATTGTCATTGATGTCAACACAGTGATCTACTGAAGATTAGCAGAGAAGCAGACAGTGTTTGAGTTAGCGCACATGGGATATTGAAGATTAAGCTATGCGGAGTTGAGGACTTACTCTATGATGTTCTATAAGATCATGGTTAAGAGCGCATTCGAAAATTCATTTATTCATGACAGTTATAAGGAAATTAGTGGAAGCAGTATTCAGGCAGTGTTCCTAAGTAGCGATTTGTGGAAATCGGATAATATCTCCTAATCGGGATTGAATTTGATCATGCGCAATTATGAGGCAGCTGAAGTCATGTTGTTAGTGATGTGGATGTGAGTGCAAGATTCGAGGTCACATGAGTGAAAAATTATCTTAATTGGAAGCCGACAGTTTTGTGTAATTTTTATGTAACATGTGGAAACTTTTATTTTGTAATTTGTATGCCGACTCATTTGTAATTACTTGAGTGTGGTATAAAGGGAGGAATGTTTTCCTTATTGTAATGTGTATTTGTGTATTGTATTTGAAAGTGAATTGCGAAATTGTGCAATACTTGTTGGAAGAGGATATGCTAAGTATAGAGATCTGGTATTGAGATCTAATGAAGCAGTTAGTGCGATTTGGCACAGTCAAAGGAGTATTGAATTGTTGAGATTAGTAATCTTTTGGTATTATTCTGTTGAGTAATACAAAGATCAGTTGGACAGTGTGTTCAGTGATCTTACACCTGAAGCTGTTTGGGCAGTGGGTCCTTTTGTCTTTTATAACTCTTAACAGAGTTAGAATCTTTTAGCAGGGATTCAAAGTCTCCTAACAAGGACTCATATGTACTAAATGTATTTCATAAGACTCATAACAAAGTCCATCCTCTCACAAGGAACTTTCATATTAGTGCATTTTTTGTGGGCATCATTCCCTCCGGGGTTTACTCTTTGATCAAGAGGTTCCCTAGTCAACATATCTTGTCATTGTGTTATTGTGTATCTTTCTATGGTTGTTGATTACATTGCTTACATGTTTAAAATCTATTGAAGTTGATAAAAGTTGTATTTATCTGATAACTGATTCACCCACCCCCCCTCTCCTCCCGCCCCCCCCACCCCGACCCCCGCCCTCGCCCTCTCAGTTATATTGGTGGACTTTACTTTCTAACATTTATTTCATCATCTCTTATCTCGTTTCCTCCACAAAACTTGAAGAGGAAATATGATTCAAGGAGCAAAAAAATTTCTTCAGGACATCATTATTTTATTTATGATTTCATGATGTTTTAATCATGTTATTACATCAACACATGGAAAACTTGTCCTAAGATCATTGCATCATCAATTGGAGGTGTTAGACATCTTAATTCTTAAATTTAGCCTCTGCTACATATCAACACACTTTCAAACACATTTCAAGTCATTTCAATTTCATGGTTAAATCCAAAATCGAGGTTTGACTTAGCCAAACACCTTTCTACAAAATATGTTTTCTCTTTTTTTTTGTGTAGGAATAGGTGGCAGACTCACAATGAAAGTTACATAATGAGTAGGAGAGCTACAATCTGCAACTCATCGAATCTGAAACTCCTAAGAGCAAGTCGAGTTAGGTGCCTTAATCCTAGGAGAATGCCAACTTGGGAACTCTAAGCCAACTAATTTTGCCTAAATTTTGGACTGCAAATTAGTTATAGTTCGAACTTCTTGAATCTTTTGCTAGAATTCGTCTATCAATTTTTTATCTTCTTGTACATGCAGAAAGTCATTATTTCACCCCATTTTACCCATAGATCTTGCATTTTATCTTCCACAATTGCATAGCCATCTTCTACTCATCAGGAAGGACCAATGTATTCACCTTGTGCTCAAAGGTCTCGAGCAAAGTGGATCATTCTCCTTCCAATGTAGATGGTAAATAGATATAAATTCCCAGTTTGTCGCGCTATTTTCCTACCTTAAATAAGCCTTGAATGCATTGATTTCCATTATTCTAGGTTGGAGGTTTTTTTTAGTTTGGACAATCACTCGTTAAATGAATATCTCATTCTTTACGAATTGCATAATACATAGACTAATTAACATTAGTAAACTAGGTTTAATTGATCTGACTGCAATAAGTGTTTTCCCTATTTAGGCCTTAGGACATTTGTTTTAGATATGCACTACTCTATTGCAGTAACAAAACAAGCTCAATAACATAAAATCCTCTTATAGAAATAACAGTAATGACAAACTTTCTCTAACTAAATGAAAATATATTAACATAAAATCGCTCTCCCATATTAAGTAGCAAAATCTTGATAGCAATGTCAGAATCCAACTTTTAGTTTTCAAGTCAAACTCATTGACACATATTTCATATCTCATGGTTCACAAGAACCCATCTATTTATCCAAAAATCTCCTAAAAAATTACAATTGAAATGACATTTTCTATCTTCCAACTAGACAATGTTATCCTAAACTTTGATGGAGAACAAATCTTAAACAGTTGAATCGAAGATGGCATAACCTAATTAAAATAGTTTATAAAAAATTGTATGATCAAAGAAAGCACAAGAATAGTGAACACAAAACCACCAGAAACCACAGGCACACGTACCATCGGGCACCCTCTTCTTCTGACCAGCTCACCTCTCCTCTCTGTTATACACATATACCCCAAATTTCAACGTGCAAACCAGATCAGCTAATCCAATCTGACTACCACAAGAACAATTTTTTTTCTTATTAAAAAAAAACTCAATAGATTCATTATAATACAGCAGATCTACCCAATCGAGGTAGCCAGTAAACAAAGTTTTCCATCACCAGGCTGAATCTTTTTTGCACTCTTCGAATGATACCTAGCAATTTGGAAGCCAAAGTTCAAAACTTGTAGCCTTCTACATGTACAATAGATCATACATAAGTGTCTCTAACAATAGTGGCAGAGATTTCACTCATTCCTGAAACAATAAGGATTTAGCTGCTATTTTCACTTGGGCTGAGACATGAATTCTGTATCACAATGTTACAAGCACAGTCTAAAATCCACCAAAAGTTGACACAGAGTTAATTGGTTTCAAGGAGATAAGGCTTCTGAATCAATTTTTCCAGGTCACAGCTTAGCCAGCATGAATCTTGTGGATACTAGACTCCATGAGAGAGCAAGTGAATTTTTACTCTTTATCCGTATTGCTCAATTTCTGAGCTTTCAAACAAAAGATCAAGCTCAGAAACAAATCTAACATTCACAGCCCAGCTGCACTGAGGGCACTGTTAACTTAATATTGTTTCCAGTTCCTCTGGAAAGGAAACCATATATACCAAAGCTGCTATGTTAATATTGCTTTCAGTCCCTACTGTATCTTTTACATTCATGCTTCCCCCCCCTGTAAAGTGGTTAGCCCAGCAGATTTAAAAAGCTGGAGATAGAGTATCAGGGATCATCACATCTTAGAGCTGCTTTTATTTTCTTAGTAGTACATGAAATGAGGTCATTGACAGTCTTCACAGATTCCATGGTCAGCTTGGCTGTGGGTAGATTGTTTACCAAAATTTGAAATGCAACAGTCAAGAGAGACCCTCCCACAGGAGGGTTGGTGTGAGGCCTGCTTTCAGGTCCATCTGGAAGAATAGCAAAACCTGAAGGAAGAAGAGCAACATTGTTGGATTCTTGACCATTCATAACTTGATGAATGGCAGGGATGTCAACTGGAGTATAAACCACTATTGACCCATAACTGTCTCTGCTGCTCTCTTGGAGGATTAATGTGTTACTTTCATTGTCATTTGTTGCCTGAAGGAGAAGAAAAAGAGAGATTATATTCTGTGTCCACAAAAGACCAAAGTAGGTAATGGAAATGTAATATAACCTCAATGGGACAATCTTGAATCTTACACTAAGAAGAGAGACACTATTGCCTCGATCTTTTCCCTTGGTTATGTTGGTAATTTCTTGTATTGGGCTTCCACTAGAGAGAATATCCCACTGCATTAAGAAGACAACATTGTCATTAATGGACGCATTTATTTTATTTTCTTCTCTGAGCTATAGACTATGCTGATCCTGTTCTTAAGACTAAAATATATGCTGTCATATGAATGAAATATGGTATTATACTTGAAAACTCTCTAAAATGTATGGGACAAAGCAAAATGATTACATTTGCAAACTAAAAAGAAAATGTTTAAATTGTTCTCTTGCACCTAAACTTGATTCACGGAGTTGTTTCCACTCAGGAATAACAAGGAGCTTAAAAGGAACATGATCTGTGTGACATTTTAAAAGGCTGTTATATTTATACTCATAAAGCATTACAAGGAATGCAAATATTAATGCACCTGCTAAGCTCGCCTGCTCTATATGGAAAGGAATTTCATTAAATATTTGCTAGAAAGAAAGAAGAGAGTAACCCTACTCTACATTCCCAAAAAAATATTGCAAAGATAGTGATATTTGAGCTAAAAACACTGTTTGAAGTACTTTGAACAGTCTACTACATTTCTTTTTAAAGCTGCAAGAGAAAGTTTTAAGATTTAGTATTATCCTCAGAAGGCCCTCTAAAATATATTAAAAGATGCAGAACATTGAGACTCAAACTTCATATCAACAGAAAATCCTATATAAATTGTTGCTTTGAAGCCCGACTTTAATCCACAAAATTGCTTCCAACGCTCATAAAGTGTTTGAGTACTTGTGTACATTATAGAACCTGACAAACTTGCCTGCTAAACAAGAGTTCCATTAAGGATACATTAGAGCAACCAAGACACAGTACTGATTAGATAGTATGATTTTCCTTTTTCGTCTGAGCTACTGGCTCGAGACTTAGAAGCTTAGCCAGACCTATATCAGGAAAATCAACCCTATATGTGCCAATAATAAAATATTAAAATCCTTACTGTCAACTCAATGTGTGCCTACAGAGGGTTTCTTCTATTCGGTTGAGACTCAGCTCATAACTAGCTGTCTTTTTATTTCTATTTCTTAAGATGCAAGAGATAGTTTGATACACATACTGCATCTATTTGCAAGATGCTCAACATTGGGTTGTACCATCTTAGCTATCTATTTCGTCTTGAACTCCCATGTTTTTGGGCAAATGTTATTATAATCTTTTAACCCTTAATTTTATGAGTTTATTACTAATTGGAGATGGGCTGAGAGATCCTCCTCTGTTCTAAGTTAGATTAGCATTCAGAATCCTACTAAACTATTTTTCTCTTTTGTGGGTATTTATGCAAATTATTTTCTCAAGACCAGGAATATAACTTCAATTCCAGCATTTTTTTCACATTTTCTTTTATGGCTTGAAGACCCATTAAAATATCCTGTCTAAATTAGATGTACTTTTTTAGTCCCACTGAATTGTTTTGGTCATTTTTGGATATTAATATGACTTTTTTTCTTGAAACCAAACAGAGAACTTCAATTTAACAACTTTATAATTTGAAAGAGAAAATTTTACTCTGGCTTACCTCATTTCTAAGTCTCTCATCTCTTAAGAATTCAAACAATCGATCTGGAGAAACAGGAAGCCATATAGATGTTGCTGCACTGAGAATTACACCTGTAGGCTCTCCAGGACTATCAACATTCTTCCTTGTCATTACATGGATATCATCCTCACCATTACCATTCCCATTACCATGAGAAAGTTTAGTCCAAGAGTGCCTGCTAGATGCACTCACTCCACCACAGAATTTATTTGTCATCCTCTCAGCAAGTTTCATCATGCTCCTGCGGCCGCTGGGTGTTGTAACAGCTATCATTAGCAAGGGAAGAGGGGGAAAAAGCACATGTAAGGCCTCCATCACAGAAAATCCGCAACTTAAAAATAGAAATAAAATCATTAGGACAACCTTTTTTCCTTACTTTTTCTTATACTTGTAAGAACTTACCAGTGATATCTCTGGCAGGAATAGGAGTGTTTGTTGCTGCAAGGAATGCAATCCTTTCACACTGGCGCTGCAGTGTTGCAAGCCAACGCTGTGCTCCAAATGTCATCCCACTATTTACCACTGAACGAAATATCCTGTGCACCCCAATATTATCATGTTCAGCATGCTCCACCCATGTAACCTGATTACACATAAAATAAGATTAATTTGAATCCATCATAGCAGATATTAAATTTCAAATAAATTTGTCTATGATCTTGATTCTTGACAGTTGTAAGATATGCTAGAGCTGTTTTATTTAGGTGCCCTAGAGACCTTGTAAATCTATGGAACTGATAGATCTTACAGAAGACTTTCTACAGTTTGTAATGTTCACATCATTGTTATAAGTCTATAGCAGCTATTTGCATCAAATCTACATATTTAAACAGTCTGACATTGATACTCCTATATGCTAGTCAAATCATTTTAAAATCTAATGACATCTCTAAACTATCAGTACTGAATTACTCGTATCCAAATTGCAATTAGTAGTCATAATATATCATAGTTGTAAGCATCATATAGCAGGTATTTGCATAAGTACATGTCTAGGCAATAAATGGCAATACTCATGTCTAATGTTTATAACACTGTTGTAAGTATTATAGCAGCCATCTGCATCAAATCTAACTATCATCATTAAAAAATAAAAACTCATATCTGAAGCGCTATTACTAAATACTTATGCTATTATTTATATCATTGATGTAACCTTAAGCATCATACAGCAGCTATTTGCATTAAAAGTATATTACATTTAAATATCTAAACTATTACTAAACATGTTTAAACTGTCATTATTCGACATCCATATATAAAATTTACTTTATTGTGGTAACTAAAGAGTTATTTGCATAAAATCTACTTAGATACCTCATTTCTACTCATATCTAAACTAACATCACTCAATATCCTATACAGTGTTTACATCATTGTGATGAGCATCAAAGCAGATATTTCCATCAAATATAAAACTAAACTGACTTATCAAAAGATATCAATACTCTTATCTATATAGTCATCGCTCAACATCCATATGAACTTTTTATGACTGATGTAGAAGCTTCATTGTCACTGTTTGAATGAAATCTATAAATCTAAATGACCGATTCTCAATAATTGAAATGCTGTTTACAGATCATTAACAAAAGTATTATAGCAGAAATTCACATCGAATGCACATTACATTTCCAAATTATCAATTCCTATATCTAAAGTGTCATTCCCCAATACTCGTATTCTTTTCACATAATTGGTGTGTCAAAGCAGCAAACAATAATTACTTAAAGTTAATACTCATGATGAAATATTAAGGATGCAGAAATTAGCTATGATATACTCAATAATAGTGGGGAAAACAGATCAGACCTTTGAACGGCCATTTGGCATATCCCTTAGCAGGCAACCAGATGGGCGTTTCCTGCATTTGACTAAAGATGCATCTGGGTTGTTTAAAAGGCAGTCAACTGATACATCTACTACACCCCACAGGCCATCATCATGCTGTTTGCAAAATCTGGCAAAATAAATCTCTCTTGTTGGAACAAGAGGTGACAGAACTTGCAGTTCAGCATACATCTGCAATTAGTGAAGACAAGTTCATAAGGAAATATCCTCCTAGAAAATATAAGTATTTTTAGCATACCAACCAACCATAGGACATACCAGTTGCAATGCACCATTCCTAGTGCCACCCACACCACTGGAAATCACATCAACTGTATTTGCTCTAGATATTATGCATGGGAACATCTCCATCCAACGGTTCTGAAACAAGAAAAAACACAGATAATTTTCTCAATTTATCTATGTAAACTCCTAAGCTGACTCAGATCATACTTATTTTTTAAAATATCTGAGTCAAAAATTATAATTCCCATGTATATGTAAAGGTTACATGAAGAATAATTCCATTAGATCAAATTTCCAGTACAACATAAGAATGACTATATCATTTTGTGCATAACCACTGTATCAATTTCTGTTGTGGTTTTTGTTTGGACACTTCCACTACACTACCTCTCTCATTATCAAGGACAGGGAATTTGGTGGGTCACTCAAAACATCAAGAAAAAAATGCTTTCATGAAGAGAATCCAGAACAGCTACGACAAAAAAAGTTTTTGATTGGTCAAAACAAGCAGACAAACGTACCATGCAAAAATTACAACTTCAAGATAAGGACTGTAAGTACTCAGACACGATGAATTGGATTGAAAATAGAGAATTGAAAGATGGTCTTTCCAGACAAATCACTAGCAGTTGACATTCTGGTATAAAAAGGATATGAAACTCTATCAATATAATACCAATCTAATAACAGAAAATGGTACAATTCATATACCATGTTAACTCTATCATCTTGCAGTTGAAAAAGAAAAAGATTATAGTTGCTATTTCTCAACCACATAGATACACTTTGATAGATCCAACCCACCAATTTGGCCTAAGGGATGTTAAATGTCTCTCCACATCATCAGCATTATATACCATGTTAAGCACTATCATTTTGGTTGAGATATCAAAGTGTGATTATGGTTCTCATACAAGGAAACATTGAGAGTGAGACACATGCAATGTTACACTGCTGATTTTGGTTCTCATCAAAATGCTATTACAACAATGGTGTCAAATAAAGTGCTGTTCTTTTGTTAATTAAAAATGAAAAGAGATACCTTTTTTATGATGAGAGCAACCATATGAAATAAGGAGAGCTGTGCTTAAATTAAACGAGGGTTAAGATTTATTTTGGAGTCCTCCATATTTCCTCCATATTTGTTGAGACCAAAATGTTTTAACAACCATGCATTGTATTTGGGAGAAAGTAAACAGGCAGTTGTTGCTATTAATGCTGATTGGCTAGACTTGAAAGGTATGAAGAAGAAGAAAACACTAAAGTACTTGAATGACCATCAGATGTGTAGGGATCATCAAAGTATATTTACGAAGGTTGTCAGCCAAAATATAGGATTCTCAACATGCCTCCATTTAGATGTTGGTGGAGGAAAGGTGCTTGAGGTTTCAAAAGCAGCAGTAGTGTGCTCATTTGATAGTTTCAGATTTTTAGCTGTAGGGAGGGTGTTGGAGATAACTGCAAATCCAACATCTGCATGTGCTATTGTGTTGTCATTAGTATGAAGAGTGAAACATATATTAGAATTTCATTCTGGAGTTTGTTAGAGGACTGTAATTGGTGTCAAATACGTCTCAGTTTGCTGGAATGTTAAGATTCATAATATATGAATTTCTTATACTTATTTGAAGCTATCCATTGTAATTATCCTTTGTTGAATAAACGAGGTAATTTACTCTTGAATAATAATTGTGCTGCACTTCTTCTGTTGTTTATATTCTGCTGTTAATTTTCATAGTTTTATCATAATGGACACCAATATTCTCATCAAGTGAATAACAAGAGAAATCAGATATAGTACCACAAACTTTACTTACAACATTGATGAGAGTGTCAACTATAGTGGAGCTCTTCATGACCACAATGCTGGTTTCTCTGGTGGCTTCTGTCTTGTGGCCAATAGGTTTTGGTCCAATAAGCCTTGGGAATTCTCTTGAGTATTCTTCATGGTCCAAAGTTTCCACTCCCGCTTCTGGGCTTCTTACCCACAGAGGTTCTGCCATTTGACCTATTTTCATTAGCTCATCCATGGCTGCTACTGCCAGCTCTGCAACTTTAGATCTTTCAATGCTCAACAGTACCATTGACCGATCCCTTATTAGTTCATTGATGGAAGGAAATGAAGCTGAATGCTGTCCACCTAAATCATTTGAAACCCCGCCAAGGTCTAGAGAAGAATTGGGCATGGATGTCAGGGGAGGACTGGACCTACCATACATCTTACCCACAAAAGCACAAAGCCTAGCCAGCTGCCAAGAAAACCAATGATAACATATTAGTGTTTTTCAAAGCTTCTACAGTCCATTGTAAATAAAAAGAATTCTTCTGGAAAAGCTGTTATGAACTTTTCCATTAGCATTTTGGATGACACTATATGACCCATCATCAGGACAACAATCTATATTTCATTCTAATTAGTTCATAGCTCATACTTAAATCATGCAAGCAACTCTGATATCAACAAATATTTCAACTTAATTCAAGGAAAAGTACACTGATGAGCATTTTGTCAATCATCTTCAGACCTATTTTAGATTAAATAGTTTATGAGATTCCAAAATCAGATATACATATGACAAACACCTCATCTTTCAAGCGCTCATTCTCTGTGCGCAACTGTTGATCATCAATTGCCGTGTTATCCCCATCAACTGCAGGCCCTCCACAACTAGAGCAGGTTGGATTTCTGATTGATTCTCTGAGTGACATATTCTCAGCCCGAAGCTGTTCAATTTCGTGTCTCAAGAGGGAGTTTTCATGTCGCTCTTGTGTAGCCTGAAAGAAAGATTTGCATTTATGTTCAGGAATGACTAAAATAAGTCAATGGTACAGGAAAAGTACAACTAGCCTAGAATGGACAAGAATACTGCTCAGTGTTTCTCCATTTTAGTTATAATCTCCAACTGAGAAGTAACAAAATATCTCAGTATTAATCCATGCCATAGAAATTGCTGGAAATATTTTAATCAACAACTGGCAAATCTCCACAATAAAATCAAGAGACATTTGCATTCTAAATGTGGTCTCCTAGAGAAAATTGAAGATTACTAGTTGTCTTAATCTCTTATCTCCAATTGTGATTATTTCAAAATCTAGTGAGTCCAGTCACCAGTGAAAAAGACGAACAGGAAAAAAAATTAAAATCCTATGAAGAGAAGGAAAAACTAACTTATTGTGAAAAGAGGTATTTTTCATTTCAAATAAACAGTAAAAATTTATTACTCAAATATGGTTTCACAAGCACAAAGGTCTACTACAATTTATCAGCCTGGACTACAACATGATTGATATCCAATTAAAACTAGAAATTTACATTATTTTTATTTGCTTAGATCTAAGCATGTTCTATCCTATATTAGTAATTTCATACGAATTGTTGCACCACAACCTCTTCTCATGTTCCTTAAAGTTAAGGAGCTCCTTAAAGATCTTAAGGTAAAATGTAAGATGAGGGCTTTCTTGAGCATTACATGGCACGCCACAAACTTTTGGACCACTGTTAATTATGTTGTTTTTTGGTTTGAGTACTCTAGTAGAGGTGCAATCTTGAGAAGTCCATGGATGACTCAAACCTGCACAACTCCCTCGGATTTACCACAGGACTAAAGTGCTCACTTGCAATTATAATTAGTACACAAATTTTCATAACAACGTGAACAGGATATAAAAGAACCATGATCACTTCCAAACTTAGCATTGAGAACCAGAAGGAAAGATAAGAGCACAAGTATTTCCTAGCTTTCCATGGAATTATTGTAGTTAACTTCCAAAGGAAAGAAATGAACTGAAATATAATAGAAAAACTCGAAGCAACTGATCTGTTGTTCATCTAACTTTCAATCAAATGCTATACAATACTAAATTATGACAGAGAACAAAACCATACAGCTAAATCAAATGTAATGAAGTAGGTTTTTTGCTTGGGTATGTCATTTTTGGAAGTATGAAAGTTTAGGCGATGCTTTTTTCAGTTTATTCCCTACTTTCTTTTGTCTGGTATAATCCTTTCGTAACATTCTCTGAAAAGTTAGAATTTCAGTATTATGTTTACTTTCGTCTTCTAATCAAACAAAGATCTTCATGACTTACTTTCAACTGTGTTCGACGATTCTGGAACCAGAATTTAACTTGTCGAGGAGCAAGACCCAATTTTCTGCTAAGTTGTTTCCTTTGCTTCTCATCAGGATGTGGGAATTCCTTGAAAAGTCTGTAACAAACAAATGAAATTCCATTGAGCCAAAAAAACAACTAAAAGACATCTACTTCATAATTCAATTTTTCTCTCATAATTTGTATTACCCTTCCATTTCTTGAATTTGCTGGGGAGTGTGCCTATGATATCTTTTCTTTCGAGGGTGACTGAGCTCTGCAACATCGTCTTCAGAATCATCCATGTTGTCACTGCTTTCATAAGATTGAGAATGATGACTAATACTCTCTTTGTTCTTATCTTGGCCACTAGCCTGCCCATTTGCACATGTGTTCAGTTGTCAATGTGGAAAAATTGAAGCCTTAAAACAGCAGTAACTTGTGTATAATATAATCAGGCCATAAGTTAAAGAAATCAGCAATTCAGATTTGTATCTAATGAACAACTTTTCCAATGAACTGGGTTTACCTACCAAGCAGTTAGGTTGTTACATTTAAAGATTTTCTATCTGATGTTTCAGCAGGGGGCATTTTGTGAATCTTACTTGTGGAATCTTTACTGTGATGACTGTTTATAATCCAACATTTCAGAGAAATTATTTGACTCTTCATCAAGAAAATAAATAGTTGGGTGATGAGTGGTATTGGCATGTTGTGATAGTTAATTTGTGGTGTTGTTATTCTTGCTATCGAGGTTTAAACTCTGTTTAGTGTTATTATTGAATATTTAATTGGGGATGAGGTCTCACTCGTAATCTCACTGATTCATAACTCTGTGTCAAAGTGTTTACCTCTCTTTGATAAAAACAGAAAAGGGAAAAAAGTAGTTAGGCGATGAGTGAGGTAGCTACTCAAGAAACTCAGCTATCCAGATATATTAGAAAAAACCAAACTGCTGTTGTAGTGAGGGACTTAATCTCGTTTGATTTATGATAGCCTCTCTCATACAGAAGTTCAAGCTTGCCTTACCTAAAACGGTCTGACAAGGTATTAGAAAAAACCAATCTGCTGTTGTAGTGAGGGACTTAATCTCGTTTGATTTATGATAGCCTCTCTCATACAGAAGTTCAAGCTTGCCCTACCTAAAACGGTCTGACAAGGTATTAGAAAAAATCAAACTGCTGTTGTAGTGAGGGACTTAATCTCGTTTGATTTATGATAGCCTCTCTCATACAGAAGTTCAAGCTTGCCTTACCTAAAACGGTCTGACAAGGAAATTGAATGAAATTTCATCTTCAAACAATATGTCTCATTTTGTAGACTGCTAATTTTATGGCTCCATAGATTGTACCATAAACATTAACAAAGTTTTCAATTGGTGGTTTTAAGTTCGCCAGGCCTAGAATAGGCCACTTGAGAAGTTGAATGAAATATCCTGTGCAAACATATTAACCGACTTTTCTATGGAATTTGGCAGTCACATTGATCTTACCTCCTCCTCTTGTGAATGCTAATAGATTTTCAAATGAAAATTTAAACTTTGGCTGGAGACAACATACTGCTTAGGACAATGAATGCAATTTAACATAACAAAAAACTCTAAAACGAACCTGCAAATAAATAGAAAAATATCTGGAACATAGAAACTGAAAACTTACCAAAGTGAGTGACAGTCCAGATGGGGAAAATGGATTGGGGTATCTAGAATTGACCCCAGCAGCACCAGTAATATGAGTTTGTGCCATTGGAGCACAAGGCATGATGATTTTAGAGTTTCATCAAATGCATTAAATCCTCCCCTTACAATCCTCAATTCAAAAACTCCTCCACTGCTATTTCATGGACAACCCACCATTCAAAACTTCTTTATAGTGACTTCAAACCATTTTCCTCTGCTGTCATTCCATGAACTCCGCGCCAAAGCAATATACGCATTATATCCGTGAAGAAATCTGCAATTAAATGCACTGTACAATCCTTAAATGCCTCAAAGCTTATAATACAGTCCACTGTTTATAACTGGCAGGAAAGAACGTTGGTTATTTTGGTAAACGAAAACAGGGCAGCTTTCTCTAATTGTGATAAGCTACTTATTAGCTTGATTTGATGCACCAAATTTTCTGCGCAATGAATGTTATCATGAATCATAGTACACTGTGGCATTTAAGGGAAAAATGAAGGTCGAATCAATGCGCATAAATTGACAAGGTTTATCTCCTTTAACTCTTACTCTGTTTTGGTTTCATACCTACAAAACATGTAAAGAACGACAAGGGAAAAATGAAAATTGGACTCCTTTTTCATTGTGGGGACCCTCCTTCATGTAAAGCAAAGACAACCACCCAAAGCAGAATGACAGGTAGAAAGATTTTAAGGTGTTTGACTCTGGGATTTGAAGGGCAGTTTTGATGTTTATTTGCATTTAATGTGGGTCTATCAGGACTGGTAGTTGTGTGAAGAAGAGCAGTTATGACATATCAATCTATCTAGTTTGATGAAGTGTGTCTTGTCTGTAAATGGTTTAATAATACGGTTGGCTGTTATTTTTATAAACACCTTAGTCAAGGATAAGATGGGCAATTCCTATAATAGTAATAGTCTTTATTTACTATTCCCTATTTTTTTATTTGGAGAAATTCAGGTTTTTAGTTGGTGTCTGAGGATCTCTTCTCACTTAGACGGCTTTTTAGGAGCTATCTTTCTCTATTAACACACTTTGCTTGTTCAAACCAGCGAGCTCAATTGTTCAACAAACTTCATTTTGTTGGTGACTGTCTCGCCAACAAAATAACTTCACCACAACACTATGTCCTTATAAACACCTTAATTAAGGATAAGATGGGTAATTCCTATAATAGTTAATAATCTTTATTTACTATCTCCTATTTTTTTATTTGGAGAAATTCAGATTTTTAGTTGGTGTATGAGGATCTCTTCTCACTTAGTTAAAAATAACTTCACCACAACACTATGTCCTAATTGACTACCAACAAAGTGACTTCACCACGGCACTAAGCTCCAATAGACTACCAACAAAGTGACTTCACCTCAACACTGTACCCCAATATTCCATCTCCCTCCATTTTAGAATTTTTAATGGCTCCCCAAAAATGTTGCAGCTACAATAGTACTTTCCACTGTCAGAAGTTTTAGGTAGGTGACAAATAATCATCTTCATGACATGAACATTCAACTACCAACTAACTTGATTACTCTGATTTAATTTAGATAAATTGCTTTCAAGTTGCATTTATTTTGGTTGTTGTACAGATTTTTATTTTTTTACTGTTTTGAAACTGTTGAGTCAACCACGTGAACATGAATTTCAGTTTTGACTATACTTGAATATCTTTAGTGAACATGAATTTCAGTTTTGACTACACTTGAATATCTTGGGGGCAACTAGCTTGACAGAGGAGTTTCTATCTGTTAAGGAAATAACTTATCTTGCAGGTTTGTTTTATGTTGACTGAATACTCAATACAGAAAAGTTCGCGATGTTTTGAGTTACTTACAAAAACAGGAATCTATAAAAATGTTCCTTTTTTCTAAATTAAAGTGTTTTATGTCATTCAAGAAAAGTTAGTAATTCATGTCATTGCAATTTTAATCAAATCAAAGTAATTTGTATATACATTGGATAGAAAGTAATACAAATTTGTAATGTTGAAAAGTATATATTTTATGATTATTTATTTGTTTTATATGTAACGAATAGTATATAAGTAATATATTTTATGTATCGAGATCTTGCTTTGACTTAATTTTACATTTTCTAATAATCTAAATTCAATTTGTACTCTTCATTCTCTTCTTTGTTTTAACTTTTCATTCCCTTATTACGTTTAACCTTTCAAAAGTAGATTTGAACGTATTTGGGATATGTAGCTAGATATTTGAAGTACTACTTATGACATCCAAGTAGTTGTTTTATATTATGGGTATAGCATATTAGAGGATATTGATTAGGATTGGGGTTATCTTGTGCATCAAAAAAAGATGAAATGAATTATAAGGCTATGCATTTATGACATCCAAGCTTAAAAAATTAAACTTGAGAGCTCTATAAATAATCTCTTGTCCAAGATATTTTATTTTCTAAGGTTCATATAACTTTATTAGTGTCAATAGGGTCCATATGTTGGTACCATAACATTGTCTTCTAGGAATACAACTTGTAGTTTGACATATGACCATGTTTAGGTACCTTAAAATGTATGATCATTAAATTTGGACATGATTAATCACTTTGTTGTAGGTTTTGATAAGTAAGGCGTGAACTTTATAGATTTGTTTGCCACATGTACTAAAGAATTATAATACTAATATGTATTTGTGCATGCATCAATTTGAAAAAGAGAACCAACTTGAACTCCCTTCATGAGCATCAAAGCTCCTTGATCAATCTCATAAACTCCATTATTGAAGATTAACTATACATCTAAACCTTTCATTTTACTTGTATATATCAAGTTCTATGCTAAATTAGGGTTTTGAAACTCTAATGATATATTTTATCCTTTAAATAATTAAATATTGACTCTCACAATACCAATCATGTTGAGATATGGGTTTTCATTTAGTCATACCTTCCCACCATCATATTTACCATAATTTAAAAACCACTGCTAATGAGGAGTCATGGAAAAATAAGTTCTTGACTCTATCATCCATTCATCTTCACATGCATGTATTTCCAAGATCATGATAAAGGCATTCCTACATTACACTAAGAAGATTGATTAGAATCATCAACAAATCCATCCCTTTTCTTCTTTTTGTCCTCCTTGTAGTCTCTTTTGAAGTGGCTCATTTTACTAAAGTTGACAAATTGCATTGTACTTTTTAGGAGAACCAGATCTCCTTCAAGATTAAGCTATTCCCCTATCCTTATTTCTATTTTATTTATATTACCCATGAATAAATAAGGTCTTCTTGATGGATTTGATAGCCTTTGTCCCCATCTTCTCTAAGATAAGAGCAAGCATAATCTCATCAAGTACTTATTGGAGATAATGCTTAGAATCCAACACTGGGTTGTCTTGTGAGCCTAGTAAAAACCATGGAAGTTTCATGCATCAACCTTACTCTTCCATATTCACACCTACAGATTGTAATTGGGATATAATATTTTGTTGAATGTATTCAAATTCTTAGCAATGAAGTTCACTATCACCCATCCTCCAACTGTATAAACTTATTATATAGAAAAATAGTATCAACCAAAGATTTAGCTAGTTAAAGCTTCCCCAATTTTCCCCAAAAGGATTGTTTGGTGCGTTCTTCATAAAAATTCAATAAAATAGAATTTTTTGTCCAAGGTGTTAGCACTGCCAACGATAGCTAATCCAAAGATGAATTGTCTCTCTTGAAAAGTGATGGAAATCACTCCAAGTTTCCTTATAGGCTATGTCTTAGCTCTGCAAGAAAGTTGGGTCATGTGTGTGTTTATCCAAAGGGCATGTGTTGGTAATTCTTTGAAATTCAATTGCAACAGAATATTTAGTTTCTCTCAAACAATGATTATTATCTTCGGTGTTTTTAATCATAACATATGCAATAATTCTATCTAGAAATGAAATAAATTTACTTTAACATTGATCATAAAAGAAATAGCAAAATAGAAAAGTGCTACAAGAAGTGAAATGAAATGAATTTCAAACTACTTGGACAATGATAATTTTTACATCCAATTTTTGCATTAGATGGTTAAGTTGAGTCATACTAGCCACATATGCATAAATCAGATATTCAAAATCCATACATACGCAATGCAATCACCAAAGGAAAGTAATACCAATCAATTTTTAGAATTCATCAAATCACAGAGCCATAACCATGCACACATGTGAGATGAAGTCGTGTTCAATAGTACACCTTGAAATGAGATTCAACCAAGTTATCAATTTGAGAAAAGTAAACACAAGATCATCACTTTCACACTAGAATTTATTTGGAAAACCAAAAATATAGACAACAAATTATTTTGAATATGGTTTCATAAAAAATTCACAATGTTCAGCAAATGATTTCACACTAAAATTAAAATACAATTTGTCTATTATAACAATATACCTGAGTTTCCAACACTTCATAATGTAGAAACCAAGAATGTACTATTAAAAGCTCTGACCACTTCATTTATTTCTTCCAAGTCTGATGTTTTGGTGAATTTGAGCTTTACAAATTGAGATTTCTAGAAATTCTTCAATTTCCTACTCTTACCTTTGAATTGAGGAAGCTTGACCTTCATATTTCCCAACTCTTGTCTCATTTGCATCATACAATCAATGCTATATTTGGTGTATTTTATTAAGGAGCATCTTGGGTTGTTGGCAATCTTGCATCACCCAAAGATATTTCCATTTCAACTTGTTTTTAGTTTGTGCTTGTTGTTCAATTTTAGTGCTTTGGTTGGCGATCCTTTGAGTTGACTTCTTGGCTCATGTGAACATTATGGCTTGTTATGTACATCATGTGGAATCTATGTCTTGGTTTGCATCATGATCCTTTCTTTCTTAGTGGAGATTTCTTAAAGTTTGGTTTGAACCTATATTTGTTCTTCACATTATAGCTAAATCCAAGTTGTTGGATCTTGTGAAGCTTTCCCATTGCTTGTGTCTAATTGGCACATTGTTTAATGATCTTATTCTCATGGTCGGCCTCCTTGTGTGATCGTGCTTCATTTCATATCTATCTAGGGGTGTTCCTTATGATTTGGGTCTAAACCTATTTATTGTAATATGTTTTCTTCATTCTTGGAGAATGTGATCTCCTTGGCTGACTTGTGGCTTACGATCTTGTATATATTGTAGCCTTTGTTCTTTGTTTAGGTAGCTCTCAGTAGTTAGACTTGGAGAGGTTAGCATCCAGTATGGATCTTGATTTATGTATGTAATCAGGCATTTGTGCCTTAGAATGCAAGCTGCCATGTATGATGTAAATCTTGAGTATTTGATAATATGAAGGCCTGTGAGGCATGTTTATTGTTCATTACTAAGTTATTGTTGTTTTGAGTTGGTTGTTTCCACTGTGTTGACTCTAGCTACATGGTTGGACCGTCTCCATTGGGGAAACTTTGTCCATGTTTGTGTTAGATGGTATTAGAGTGAGATTCATCCATGTGATTGCAGATCTGAGTTCCTGAGATGGCAAAGCCCATGATGTGTTTTTTGTAGGGTGGCAAAAAGTGGATCTGGCTTGCACTAACAAAGGACTTGTGTGAGGTGGGCAGGAAGGAATCTATTGTTGATTGTTTATTTGGTATGAGTTGTTGAGGCATCCCATGGGTGAATAGATCATCGAATGAAGGCAAGTTGTAAGTGTGATCAATAGATCTCTGAAGGAGAGGCAATTAAATTCTTACAATCAGTTTATTGAGCTGAGGTAGTTTCATCATGCATCGGGAGAGATGTCGATGAGGAAGATAAACTCTAGAGGGGCAGAGAAGATGATGGATGACTTCAGATTTGAGAAGAGAAATGAAATTTGAGATGCATTGGGTGGTATGCATGCTAGAGAATTGAAATTATTGGAAGGCTTTTTGATGGGTAAGATTTCAATAATGATGGAGAAAATGAAGTTAAAGATGTTGCGTTGGCACTTACCAATCAAGAGGTGGATCATTTGGCCTATGAGAAGGGTTGTTCAAAGGAGGAGAAAGCAGTTAGGGTTGTTGCTAGGGATGATGTAAAAATACTTGTAAATGTTTTGACATTAGGTATGAATGAAATTTGTTAGGATAAGGTAGATGTGGTTATGGATGAGTTTTGTAATCAGTTGATTGGATCTAATTAGAAATTTAAGGAAGGTCTTATTGTTGAGGGTAACAAAGAGGTTGTTGGCGTTAAGGATGTTGACATAGTTGAGGATGGAAATGAATATACTTTGGTTGAATCTAATAACCTAGTTGGATTAACTGATGAGTGCAATATTATTGAGGTTAGTAGTTAGGGTATTATTGCTGACGGAATTATTGATCAGTATAGGGATGTTTTGGGAAGGGTTTTCATTTTTTATGATAAACATGTCATTGGTAAGGAGTTGCAAATTAAGGTGTTTTAGTTAGATACTGATTTTTTGTAGAGATCATCTAGAGAGTGTGAGAGAGAAGACAAGAGTTTCTTGATTGATGTTGGTACTAATCAATTTTGTTTTATGAATGAGGATGTTATTACATGTGTTGTAGTGCAAGTATGGAAGGAGGATTAATATTCCTTTGATAGGAACCATTATTTGTGCATGAGGATGGACATGTTGAGGGTGAAGATGAAGACCAAACCGAAGACAGAGGTAATGATGATGAAGGAAGAGAATAATGGTGGTGGAATGAGTAGAATTAATGACATCTTTGTTACTAGTGGGTTGATGGTAGAGAGTGATCAGATATGTGATAAGGAGAAGTGGTTGAAGATGGAAAGAGGGTTTGTGAAGAAGAGTACAAATCTAGTGAATGGTTTTGTTGTTGATCATTTTATTTTGGTTAGAGATCTTTTTATCTAGTTTTATTCAATGTAGAGGATGTGTAGATTAGATTTGAGAAGGCAGAAAGTTCTTGTGTGTAAGTTCATATTCTTGACCATAGATTTTTGTTGCATCCTAGGTTCTTGGCAATCTTGCATCACCCAAAAAGATTTCCCTTTTAATATTTTTTAGTGTGTTCCTATTGTTCAATTTTAGTGCCTTGGTTGACAATCCTTTCACTTGTCTTCTTGTCTCATGCGAACCTTCTAGCTTGTTTTGGACATCATGAGGAATATATGTTTGGGTTCACATCTTGATATATTCTTTCTTGGTGGAGATTTTTTTAAGTTTGGTTCGGACTTATACCTGTTCTTTACCTTATGGCTAAATCTAAGTTGTTGGATCTTGAAAAGATTTCTCATTGCTTGTAGATCTAATTGGCATATTTTTCAATGATCTTATGCCCATGGTCGACCTCCTTGTGTGATCATGCTTCATTTCATATCCATATGGGGGTGTTCCTCATGATTTAGGTCCTGACCTATTTGTTGTAATATGTTTTCTTTAGCCTTGGAGAGTGTGATCTCCTCGGTTAACTTGTGTCTTGCAATCTTGTATATATTTTAGCCTTTGTTCTTTGTTTAGGTAGCTCTCAGTAGAAAGACTTATAGTGGTTAGCATCCAGGGTGGATCTAGATTTATGTATGTAATCAGGCATGTAAGCCTTGGAATGTAAGTTGATATGTTGTTGGATAGTATGATGTAATTTCTTATTTCTAAGATAATGTGAAGGCCTAGTTGGGCATGTTTACTATTCATTCTTGTTGTTGCAATCATTGGTTTCCACTATGTTGACTCTTGATGCATGGTTGGTCTATCTCCATGGGGGAAACTCCAGCCATGACTGCATCAGTATTCTTCATTTAAACTATCTTTAAACTCTTTCACAATATCTTCAACACTTCTCATCCTCACTTCAACCTCCCAAAATGTGCATGAAATTGAGGAGACAAATTTGTATACTATTTGTATCAATGTATTGTCAACTTCACAATTGTTTACTATTTGATCCTTAACCTTCTTGTATGTAATGATCACCATCTTGATTTCTCTTATCCATTCCAAGGGAAAATTTATATTGGATGTGTCTAGTACTACTTCGTTAAGGAAATCATCCACATTAATTTCTTTTATTATGCAAATAATGCGAAGATAATCCTCCTACATGAAGATCATTTATTTCTATACCCATTCCATCATCTTCCCTTGTTATTATACCATGAAAATTATTCAATTGTCCTAATATAGAATAATATAATTTAAGGGTCTTCCTGATTATCTCTTCATCTAAAGTCTTAATATATTGATATCACTCTAATGTTGTAGTGACAAAGCTATCATTTCCTTGAAACCTAGCTTTCAGACCTAGTACAACTTGTAGACTACTAGAATGGGTAGCAAAATCTAAAGGACCCAAGAGATGACTAATGTACCTTTTTGACTTTTCAAATTTTCTTGTATTTTTCTTTGGTATTTTCATTTTTTACATTATTTTAAATATAGTAGCCATGATTTTTGTAATGAACACTTATGTCCTTCTTGATTTTGGACCTGTAAGTCTATATTGTGCATAAGGTAATCATGCACTTGTATCTCACCTTCAAGTTTATCTACTAGGTGTACAACTATTCTCTTCAATGGCCATAATTATATGTTTTCACTACACATATATTTCTTTCTCTCTTCTAGGTCTCAAGAGTTTTGACTGTGTATTCGAGGACAACAAATTTTTCTTCTTGTTGCTCCTTATACCTCTTTTGTCTTTTTTGAATCGTTTGAGTTAACCAAATTGGTGTAGTGTTCAATGGAGTCTTTGATGTTCCTAGAGCCTTTTCATATTGTTCTTGAAATATTTATTCCTCTCTATGGTCTTCTTCTTATAATGATGTTTATTTATGGATCATCTTCTCCTAATTTTGTTTTTCTCAATGAAGCCTATATTCTTCTCTAATATTTTTTTCTTCGCCATATTCATATGTTTGACTTGTTTTGGGGCTTAATTTCCCTGTGGTTCCCAATTTCCTTCGTCAAATTCATGTTCCTCCTCCATATGTCTTTCACCATTATGTTCATCTAATTAGTGTTCTTTGTCAAGTTCTTCCTCTTGACATGACCTTTGTGGAGTTTCCTCATCTTGGTGTTTATCTTCTTCTTCATTTTGTGCATAATCTATCATTGTATATCTTGACCATTTCTCATTAGGTCGCAACTCTAATGGTAGATATTTTGTATGATTTGTCTTCCCTAAAAGGAAACCCAATTATATGAGGGGATTATATTACGACTACATGTTGTGATGTATTTTGAGAGCCTAATAGTTGTTAAGTTTCCCTCAGATCTCCATTGGTGATACTCCTATGAGAAGCTTTCTTTGCAAATTATATTTCAATCTACTTTTTATTTTTTGAATAATATATTGGTGACTTTTGGAGTGTGGGTTTTTTCTCCTTGAAGGGTTTTCCAATGTAAATCACCATGTTTTGGTATGCAAGTTATTTATATTCATTTCTGTTAAGTTTTCATACACGTGTTGTAAAGTTTTTTTTAAAAATCTTTAACTCTCTTATCAAGGTTATGTAGGAATTTATTCAACTACCTTAACTTCCTTTCAAAGATCATTGGCATGGTGAGAAGAAAATTAATCTTGAAAGAGTTGAGACTATCCTCTAGAATAGAGATACTGATCATAAGATATGACTATCTTAGGCATCTTTTCTTCTACTTCTACTTCTTATATTCATCATATTCGCATGTCTTCTTCTTCATTAGCACCTATGCTCCTTAATCTAGTGATATGGCTCAAGTACCAACCTATAAGGCTATTTCTTGATGTCCTACAAGTATACATGCCTTATTTCTATCCTCATATTGTAACCCCTTAGACTAAATAAATTAATATTATTTATTTAAACATAATGATTTTGTTTCATCCTTTAATTGATAGAGAAAATAATGGATATTAAAGAGATTATCTATATTGCATAGGCAATTCGCTAATTCCTTGCCATCAAACTTGCACATCTCTATTCTTGACATGAAGTTGGTGATATAATTATTAATATGATGATATTTATTTAGATCAAAATTAAAACAAGAAGTTGCATGCCCACTTTGAAGAAAAAAAATGAATCCCAAGTCTGATCGTGTGAATCAACTCATTGGGAGTCTAGAAAGTTCTATATACAAGCTAATTTTCTACACATTGTATTAAATATTCTCTCATTTGTTACCATATTTCCTACATAACCTTACTAATTGCTTATTTTTTATATACTCAAAGGTTATGAGATCCATCTCCTTTATTATTAGATAATATTTTTGAAGAATCTTCTCCAAAGTGAGTAGATTATTTCCTTTGCTTCTTATTGAAGTTCCCACCATGGTTTGGCCAAAAAATTTATAATGCACCACATGAAACAAATAAAAATATGTTGATTTTTTTATGATAACTTACCTTGGCCTTGATCTCACTTTCCAAAAAATAAAATTGCAAGAATTTCATTAATCTATATCCTTGGGAATAAATTTGGTGAAACCCTCATTTTGTAATTTAACTCCTCCAAATTGGCTCTAAATTACTTAAAATTTAGATTGTATTAGCTTTAATATAACCTGATCAACCTTATATATTTTAGGAAAATATTCACTAAATTGGGAGGGATATACACTTTGCAAACTTACCTCTAAAATATTTTTTTTCATTATTTCTTGTCTTTAGAATGTCAAGATCATGCTATAATACCACTTAAAATGAAATGAATTGTACAATATGAGAATATACTAGGTAATAATTTGTAAACTTTGTATGATAATAAACCACATCAAAGGGGAAGACCTCCACAAGTCTTTGACAAGAACATATTTCACAATACAATGATAATAAATAATTCAAATCTTACACAGTATGTATATGTGTGTGTGTGTGTGTGTGTGTGTGTGTGTGTGTCTATATATATATATATATATATATATATATATATATATATATATATATATATACTAGGTAATAATTTGTAAACTTTGTATGATAATAAACCACATCAAAGGGGAAGACCTCCACAAGTCTTTGACAAGAACATATTTCACAATACAATGATAATAAATAATTCAAATCTTACACAGTATGTATATGTGTGTGTGTGTGTGTGTGTGTGTGTGTATATATATATATATATATATATATATATATATATATATATATATATATATATATATATATATATATATATATATATATATATATATATAGATACATACATACATACATACATACATACATACATACATACATACATACATACATACATATATATATATATATATATATATATATATATATATATATATATATATATATATATATATATATATATATATATATATATATATATATATATATATATATATGTATATATGTATGTATGTATGATATATATATATATATGTATATATGTATGTATGTATGTATGTATGTATGTATGTATGTATGTACATGTGTGTGTGTGTATATATGTGAATGTGTGTGTGTGTGTGTGTATGTGTGTGTGTGTACATATACATAGACACACACACACACACATCTATAGATATATCTATAGCTATATCTATATCTATATTATGTCATGGATACCATTCACCCCAACCTAACTATTTTTATAAGACTAATAATTGATTATACCACTTAATTAAAAGTTATACTACTTTGAGTTAGCTACACATATTTCCACTAAAGGTTAAAATCATAAAAATGATATTTTTCTTATTCATATTAGTATTTTTATTGGTGTTATTGATGACATTTTTCTTATTAGTAATGTACTATTGTTGTTGTTGGTTTCTTTGTTATAATAGTGTAATGAAATACTCAAGAGACCCTTATGCCATGACCAAATTATACACCATTATTTGAAAAGGATTTTCCACTATAGAAAGGAAAGTAATATAAAATTAGTGAAGACAATATCAAGGTCACATGTTTTCTACGATATTGACTGATTGCATTTCTAATGCTATAGTTTTACCAAAGTTTAATAAAAATTGAAGCTATCTATCATTAATGAATAACTAAGGGATAATAATAAAATTGCATGCACACGATAACTTGAAATAAATGAAGGTGGAAAAGAAGAACCATAAAGGTACATCATTGTATACTTAGGTTGAAGGATGGAAAAATGCTTCAAGTGATGCACTACAAGTGGTGTTAAAATATTTTTCTTTAGGACATCCACAAATTATAAGTAGATAATCATATTAGATGCAATTTTCCAAGACATGTAAATGGCTAAGTATAGGAATGTCATGGTTTCCTTCTCTAATGAAATGTTGGAGCTTACTCATGCCTACCAATACCACTATAGGAGGAAGGGATACATAATGAGAATTACAAAGAACAAAGGTTAAAGTAAAATAATTAATCATCATGGAGTTGTATTAGTATAGTCTTTTGGTTTCTCCAACTGATTGTCTAAGAATGCTCTTGGGTCAATGGCCAAAGAAAAAGGTTCAACCCAAAGATTGAGATCCTTTGCACTTCAAGCTCTACAAAACCTAGGTGGGTCTCCCTTTAACAATATCCCTTAGATTTAGCAACTACCTATTATATATTGTTTGAATAAGATACTTCGCAATGAAAATGTACCCAAGGAAATTTGAAATCTCATCACAATTAGCTTCATCCATTGATATTATAGAATTCTAAATAGCATGAGAGATAAAAGACTAAACTAAATTGCTCCTACTACTAATACTAATACTCCTACTCCTAATCGTACTCATAAACATGAAAATAAAGTGACCTTAAAATTAAAATTTGTGGTTCCCTCCAGGGTTTGAGCAAAGAGACGCCTACTAGGTTGGTGCCTTGTCCATAATAGAATCAAAATGAGGTAACCCCCTGATAACAACATCAACATAAAAGTAGTGACTAATGATTCACTATTGTCTTACATTAGTGCCAAAGAACTTTTACACCCCATCAATAGTTCTAATTTTAGCCTTGACTTGATCATATAGTCTATGTATTGCAACCGTGAGTTCAATCAGAATTTTTAGTTCTTCCATTCTATTATGAAGTTTTTTGTGTGGTATCGTGTCAAAGGCCATCTTAAATTAAACAAAGCAACAAAATGCCTCATCACCCTTGGTATTCCATATTTTTTCAACCAAGAATCTAAGTGTAACACCTTGATCAATAGTGGAATGTTTTGGTTTGAAACCATATTTCCCCTTATCTCTTTTACCTTTTATTTCTACCCACTTTTTGATTTGGCACTCAACCATGCTACCAAAGAGCTCCCCAAGAAGGGGGTTAACCATGATAATGTAATAATTTGATGGATTATTTATGTCACCACTTTTGTTGAGAGGAGTCACCATGCTATTTGTCCAATTTTTAAGAAACCCTTCTTTATTAAAATCATTGAAGATACAATTGATATGAGGTGCAAGGACATGATTGCCCCATTTCAATTAATGCTCATATTGTATCCTATCAATATCTTGGGCTTTTCCCCCAGCTAATCTCTTTATGACTTGGAAGATGTCTTCAATTGTGAAAATGTTATTTGTGACATTGATCGCTAGGGATATATGCTTATCCTTATCGCATTCATATAACATCCTTGCATATTCAAGCCATTGGAACCCTATGATGTTATTTTCTATTTTCTTCCTCTTTTGTTATAGTTCTTTCCAAAACTTTTTGGGATTTTTTTTCCAAGAGTAATCATCTCCATCCTTCTTATGCTCACATATATTTCTTTTCTACACCTTAACAAATTTTCATACTCTTTCTTGTTTTTTTAACTCATTTCTTCTCTCAGATTTCTTTTTTCTAACTTGGACTCATCATTAAACCAAGGGTTTGTTGGAAAAGTATTGTTTGCCTCTTTTTGGGGTTTAGTTCTTTTACACTTCTCTAATGTCCTATGAATTTGCAAAATTAAGGCATCTTTGCTTACAATTTTCTACTTCATGTTTTCAAGTTCACCCTCAAGAATCCTAATCAACCCTTTAAGATAATCTTTGAATATTTTATTATTTTCTTGGGTCATTAGAATTCTGCCATGTGAGGATACTTTCTTTTTCTTAAGATGAGTTTTTTCTTCCTACTGCTCATTTAAATGAATGGACAATTTTTTTTAAAAATGTGTTGTGGTATGATTTTAGCCCTATTGGGCATTCTCCTATCTCTATCGCTTTTACCCTTGTGACGTGATATTGAGAATTCCTTAGGTGAGGCACCTTTTGACATGGAAAGTTTTCAATGTATCATGTTTTTTCCATCTCCCTGGAGCCTCAAGAAAACTCTAGTGAATACAAAGCCTCATCATAATACTATCATGATATTTAAATTGTCTCTTTCATCCAGGTTGTCAACTAATTTTTCTAACATTATTCCTCATTTATCCAATGTAGCACCCTGCTAAAACCATCTTGGAGCCCTAGTAGAACCCAATCCTTTTGCCACATCAACATTGCATATTTTCTACTACAGCACTAGAGCCCTAAAGAGGTTCCAACAAAAGTCTAAGCTCTAATGGAATAACAATTATCATAATGTTATTCACCATATCATCCTCCCATTGAAGCACTAAAGCCTTTTAAGGATTCCAGTAAAATGAAAAAGTTCCAATAAAGGGAAACCTTTCACCACTTTTAATACCACGCCAGACTTCTTTGTCTCTCCACTAGGCACTAGATCTCAGGAGGATTTCTAGCAAAATGAAGAGTTCCAATAAAACACTTTTTTAGAAATCTTATTGATTTTGTTGGCCCACTAGAGCTTAGGATGAGTCCTAATAGAAGAAGAGAGCTCGTGTGGAATGTTATAAAATGATGCATATTTTTCCTATGGATTTTTCTTGATTGATAGGACATGAAGATAATTTCAGCGAAAGCATAAACCCCCATAGAATATGCTAACATGATAATGGCCCCTCTACTTGGAACCAAAATGACTTAAAACATATTTCAAAACACATGTCAAAAATATTTTAACCTTGGTAACATGGGGTTATAAGAAAAGAAAACAACATAACCAAGGGAAGTTTAAGGCCAAGACTAAATTTTTTGGGAAAAATAATGTGTAGATTAGGAGACAAGAAGGCTTACAAAAAAGGGGCCAATTACCAAAACAAAATAAAAGACTTAATTTGTAACTTGAATGATTGGTGTTTGGTGGTAGTTGGTCAATGAAAAAACATAATGCAAAGCCTAAAAGGAAAATGGCCTAGGGTTTAAGGATTTAGGTTTTAGGGAAAACCCTACTTGGAAAGAAAAATAAAGGGACCTTATATTTTTAAGTAGTTCTAATAGTTGCACTTGTTGGGGATGCATGCCCCATGTGGATATTAAAAAAATCTATAATTCTTTGAAATTAGACTAGGTGCCTACTCCATTTGGTAGCTTTGATACTGCTTCAAACCGTGTTGCCCTAAAAATCAAATATCATTTGGTGGCCTTGGTCCACCAAAAATTAAGAACCAATTAATCCTCTATCAAAAACTTGTTTCTCATCAGACTACACTGAACCCACTCTGAAAATATCATTACAATTTTCTTGATTATACATATTTTCATTGGCGTCTCTCATTTTAAGATTATATTCAACATTGTCAATGTTTTCTCTATCTTTCTTCTATTTACAGTTAGGCATAAACCCATTACCATGCTTCACAAAATGGGGACCAAACCAATTAAAAAATAGAAAGAATTGATATTCCATATAGTTGGGATCATAAAATTTGATTTCATTACAAGTTTTCATATTGAACATGGAATCATCATTGGAACACTGTGACAAACTAGGCAAAGAAATTTTAGGTGTACTAAGAGAAAAAACACTAATACAGTAGTTCATACTACTGAATAGATGTAAAATGGATTCACCTCTATTTGAATGTAAAGGGCGAAATATGAGATCTATTCTCAAACCCAAATTCCCCAAGAAAGAGATCTAATTTGATCAACCTAGAGGTTAATACACAATTGAATCAATTTATGGTTAATATGGAAAAGAAAGTAAATCTAATATTTCCCTTTGTGGATGGATATATTATATTTGGAATGTAGAATAATTGAAATACAACTACTAACCTCAAATTAGGGTAGATTTGAAAAATGTTGAATTCTGGTGTTTGTGTGTACTTTTAGGAAAATCTGAAACCTATCTAGGATTGGAAATGCCGAGACAGAGAAAACCTAGAAATCTTTCCTCAAGAAGGCTCAGCTCGAGTTTGACCCTCATAAAAGGTCAAATACCACATTCTTTATTTGAAGTCCGATTTGAATTCTATTCGCAGATCCCGAAAGTTTGTCGAAAAGGGTATCCAAATTCGCTCCCAAATCTAAAACTCTGCACCTGTACCTACAAGAAAAAGAGGATTTTTGTTGTTTTTTTGAGGGGTTTGCCTTGGTCAAACCCCGATTTGGAATCAACCTTAATATTGAAATTGAAATTGGAATGCTAGCAAGTAGTAGAAAAGGATCTAACAATGAAGCTATGCAATTTAATAGATATGCAATTGTATTTGAAATGTAAACAAGTATATTGATATGAAAGCTTGAACACAACAATAAATGTAAATCAAACCTCCATGGTTGTATGCTTGGAATCCACCTTAAGAGAAGGATGAAATGAATCTTGAAGATGAACAAAGGATCTTGAAGGAAGATCACACCATCATAATGGCTAGATCTAGGGTTTGAATGATGAATCTTGAATGCTTGAACCAAATCCCTTCAATAGCTTGAATGCTTGAATCCTTGATCTTCAATGGAGAACTTGGATGAAGAAGAAGACTTGAATGCTTGCTTGAATGGAATGCTTGATGATCTTGAGAGCTTGCATATGAAATTGCTTGAAGATGAGATGGAGAAAATAAGAGAGGAAGGCCTTCTTTTATAGTGATCTAGGGCACACTCCTCTAGATGGGCCACCTTGGAGAATTAAATCCCAATTAGGTCCTCACCTTTAGAAAATATACCTAGATTAAATGCAATTAAAGGATTTACCATCCTGAAACCCGAAATGGCGAACCCAAAGGCGGGAAAATAAATTTCCCGAAAGCCTGAAGCCCGAAAATTAAGGATCTTGAAAATTTAGAGAAAGGGGTCAATGTCAAGGTTGACCTTGACCTAGTCAGGGTTGACCTAAGACCTTGACCTAGTCAGGGTTGACCTAAGACATTGACCCTGGTCCTAAATTGACTTAGAACCAAGTCAAGAGGTCCCAGGGATACCTAGAAACCTAGAACTGATGCCAAAATAGGAAAAAATGTCAGGAATAGACATAAAATCCTATGATTACTAAGATGAAGGCCAGGAGGATCCATTTCTAAATCCTACCTAGAAAATAGAGCTATGGAAGAGGGAAATTCAGGAGAATCCTTAAGATCCTAACCCTAATTTCACCTAGAATGAAGCAGAAAAGAAGTGGAAAGCGGGGAGAAAGCCAGATCAAAGAAAAGATCAATTCAAGGCATCCAATATGACCCCAAACCACTTACTCGGAGGGCTAAACACTCTTAACATGGAAGTGCTTCCATTTTAAGACGATACAACTACAATTTCATTGTATCATATTGGTGAGAGCATACATCTGAATTCATCTTGCAAATAAGATAAATCTTTATCATCAACATCCCTTAATTGCAAAAATGCATGCATTTATGGTCCAGGGATAAAATATGATTTCATCTTCAAATCGTGGCTTGATTTTATGTATACAACCTCATTATATGTTCGAAATAATTGACAAAAAATTCATAATTAAAATCAGCATTAACACTTTCAAATTCATCACCATTGCGATGTTGATATGCATATGTCATGTTTTTATACTAATTACAGACATAAGTCTCTTTGATGTATGAGGCAACTTCCTTCTTAGGCACATCTATTCGATTTACTTACATTGTGTTGGTGAATAAATTTGTCCTTCAAAAAGAAATGCAAAGAATGACTCAAAATGCCCAAATAGAAGAACAACTTCCACCAATAGTTGGAGAAGTTATCATTGAGTTGATAACTTTCCTCTGAATTGAGAGGTACAGCTCCCTCTTAACAAATATGCGATGAATAAAATATTGGTATGATTTTCATCAGAAAGCAATAAAGGTGCTAACATCTACCCATAGCCATGCAAGTAGATGCAAAAATGTTGAACATTATAAAAAGGTGAATGCCATAAAATGATACATATCCCACTTCACTCACATTCATAGATGATAAATACAGGGAGGAAGAGTAGATATCCTTCCCAATAGATGGCTCAATCTGAAATCACAGTTTCAGAATCAAGCACATGCACAACTGAAATGATAAAAATGATGATGAAAGTTAACCATAATGAGATGCAACTCAATATAATCTTAAAGACAACAAAGATAAATTCACAAATTCAAAAATGTTTCCTTGTTCTTCCAATATCAAAATTTTGAGCTCATAGACTCGAATTTATATACATTACTACTACATTGAAAATAAAATATATGCTCTTCCTACTACAATCAAAAATAGAAAAATCCTCCCTCTCCTGTACTATAGCTCATAGACTTCTGAAAAAAAAGAACCCCCTTTTCTTTATCTTTCTTTTGCATATTTATTTTCTACCTCTAATAAGTTCCTTTTAGTTATAAAATTGATTCTTGCTTATTCTCCTATCGTATTTTCTTTTATCCCTTCATTTCCTTGATGTTTAATGTTTTATAAACATTTGTTTATAAATATAGGGATGAGTAAACCTATATTAAGGACATGTACACTTTGGACAAGTGGCATATGCTGGTGATGCAATGCTGTCATTATTTCGTGACTGGCATAGACAATTTGGACAATTCTCTACTCATTCGCTTATATCTCACGAACCAGCAAGAATTTGCAAGATCGTTATGGTGAGTATTTGGATAATTAGGTTTTCCCCAACATATTTTAAAATTAGCTTGATCCAACGGTGTAATTGCGAGTTATGCCCCCCAATATGATTGTTTTTGTTTTGTCTTGCAAATTTGTGTTTGCAAAATCTTTATTTAATCTTTCTTTTGCATAATCATTTCTTGATTTATGGGATTCTTATCAGTAGCTTTGGCTTGTGTAACAAATTATTACCACCTTTGACTTCATTTCATATCAATGTAAATTCCTCAAAAGATTCAACTTAATTTGTTTGATTTTCAATTGCAAACAATCAAACAACTTCAACAACTTTGTTTCTTTGTTGAGTTTGACCACACTAGAATTATGTCAAGCATTTCAAATTAATGAAATGGAGGTCATTTTTGTCATTCTTTATTTCTCTTATTGGACCCCTTGAAGACAATACCAAGTTCATCCTCAAAAACCATTCCAAGTGTATTAGAACATCATGAATGAAAATAACTGCATCATACATTGTCTACTCCTTCTCTATCAAATTTAAATTATCAACTCAAAATTTAAAATCATTCTATAATGCTTCAAAATGAGCTATTGATTCTATGTTCGGAACTTTTAACCTTGAATTCTGAATATGGATGGGCCAATCTGCATTTTGAACCTTGAGCTAGTGAAACTTGAGCTTTGAACTTGACCTCTAAATCTCTGCAGTGAAACTGATGCATGGAGTTTTCTAAAATCTAAATCATTCAACTTTGGACCAAAGAACTTGCATTGAAACATTTGACCCTTTCTTGAACCACTTGAACCAATTTGAACTTGGTTCAATGGGGTTCACAACCCAAACATAACCAAGATAAAAAGTTCAAACAAAGATTGATATGAGGAAAATCACATTTTGAAAGTTTCAAAAATGGGGTGCATAGGGGTACTAACACATTGTATCATCATTTAATTAATTTATTAAAACATGAGAAATATTTTGAGCATTTTGTGCCATGACATTTCACACTCCATGATATTTGTACCACTCAACAAGATCTATCCAATCCATAATTTGAGCAAAACCAATTTTTTTCAAACTTTCAGGCAATGAGCTCAAATATAAATCATAGAATTTAATAAACCAATCAATACCCACAACTTGTTTAGGTTTGAAACATCAAGGAATTACATATAAGGATTTAAAATCCTTGAAAATAAATAATTCCCTGATTCTCCTTCTAATCTCCTTATGTCAAAGATTGCATGAGTAAAGATCACAAGATCAACACTACTTATATTTTATTCGTAGCTTGTTTGGAGCTCACTATGGTGTGCAAGATATTTGAGTGGATAAATTAGGACAATAGGGATAGATGCATTATCAACCTCATACAAACATTCATATTTTTCATGTAAACTCTTTTCACTCTTTATAATGTATAGAGGCCTATAAAGTGATGGATAACCCTCAGGAGTTTCATCAAATTGATTTACAAACAAAAGTTTAAGTTCCTCCCATGATGTAATAATTTTCATCCTGGAAAAGCATTGAACCACTCACCAACATATGCTTTTAATGGGTACAAAAAAAGTTTCATATTTATATCTTTTGCAGAGATTTTAAAGTCCCATGTAAATTCACAGAATGACAACAAATGCTTATTTGCTAATTCAAGCTTCCTTCCATAGAATTTGGTCACGTGCACCTTAAGCTCAAGAGGGAAATAATTTGGGTAGCCATGGATATTATTGAAATTATAACTCGTGACAACAAATTCTTATTGCTAATTCAAGCTTCCTTCCATAGAATTTGGGCATGTGCACCTTAAGCTCAAAAGGGAAATGATTTGGGTAGCCATGGATATTATTGAAATTCAATGGCTTATTATTTTCTAAAGCAAATACCCCTCTATGGGCACATTTGGGGCTATTGATTATACATTTCATTTGGAATCACACATGGATGATCATACCAATGATTCATTTTGTTTGTGCTTTCATAAACATCTTACATTAACTTTGCAGTTACATTCATAAATCTTATTATTTTCAAAACATGAGACCTTAAGCCCTTATAATATACAATTCATCTACATCTAGAAGGTCTATTTCAATTATCATTTCTAAAATTATGCATACTTTAACATATCATTGATTGCAATTTAAAACATAATATTGGAGATTTCATGCATATATGTGCTGACATTAATATTTTGTCATTGATGTCAACATATTTATTTATTCTTTGGTTTGTTCAATGAAAAGTTTTGAATGGTTTAGACAGTTTATTGAAGATCAATTATTGTGAAGTTGTAGAAGTATTTTGGAATGTATATACTTGATCTTGTTCAAGTTTCAAAGGTTCACACTGAGATTTGACGAAGTTATGAGTGATTTATTAGAGAACATTTTTTCTAGTTATTCTAGAGATAACAATGTTGTAGTTTTTGGTTTGGTGAGGATTAGTTATGCAATATTTTTGGTTGCTAATATGGTGGTGAGTTAAGGACATGGATGTGTGTCCTAAGCTCAGATGGTTTTTTATTTGGATGCAGGAAAGATATTTTTCACAAGTGACAAAGGTTGATGTTTAGTGTTCTTGATGAATAGTGCAGAGACAATTGTGAATTATGAGGCAGAGATGTTTGTGTTGTTGTTGTGGTAATTCATGTTGTTTATTGATGTTTCTAGATTGTGTCTTATTTGTTTTGGTGGATCACGTTGGGTTATATGATTGGATTCAATAATTTGCCTATGGCGTGTTGGTGTTCATGGATGACTTGATGGATAGTGTGTTGCAAATATTTGTGGAGTGATCTATGGATCAAAGCATGTTCATGGATGAAGGATTGGGTCCTAGCTATATGTTTTCTGACATGTCTTGGGTTGTATCAAGGATTGTGTATTACTCTTTGTAATACTTTTTAATTAGGTCCCTGTCTAACCTTGTTGTAATATGTTGATGCAATGTATTTAAAGATGTAATCTTTGTTATTGCGAGAGAGAGAGAGAGAGAGATGTTGGATGAATAGATATATCAATGGATGTGCGAAGAGGTATGAGCGGAATCTGAAATTAAGTTAGAATAGAGATGTAATTCATAAGAGTTGTATTGGCATATTAGAGATGCTATCACTCAGTTCATAAATCAATGGATTGTTGTCCACCATGGAATGTTGTCCATTTTGGGGTTGTAGCCCTTTTTGTGATTTGGGTTGTTTCCTTCAGTTGTATTTTAGAAGTGAGCTCAAATGCTTGTGAATCCCCCTATTGCACCTTTAATAGGGTTATATGTGCTACTACATCATCTAGTAGGTTTGATCCCCATCATTGTTTTCCCCTTAACCAAGTTTCCATGCAAAAAATTTGGTGTTATGTGTTCTTTTGATTGTGATTTAGCTCTATAATGTTCATATCAAGTAAAGACATTAAACATGAATAAGTTTTGGTTTTCAAACAACTATTTTGAACACAACTGATTCACACCCCCAGTTGTGTGTGATGCCTTATTTCTAACACATAAAGTATGCAAACTTACTCTTACTATTTCCCTTTCTCTTCGTGCTTAACGCACTTAACATGGACCATTTATATCCTTAATTTTTTTCATTGAATAAGTACTTGGTTATAATACAATTGATAGAATTCTTTCCCTAATTAGAATTATGGTAGGTCTCAAATGTTCTTCACACTTTCATCAAGTTTTGTGAAACAAAATCACCACATCTCTTTGTAGAGGTCTCAACTTCAAACAACATATAGCTCTTTAAAGATTACTTTCATTTTTCTCTCTTCATTAGTAGATTCACCACATGAACTCTTCAAATTTTTTATAACAAAATTTCTTCTAGGCCTGAAAAATTTAATGCAAAAGACTCTAGGGTAAGATTTTGACAATACTTTCACTTTCCCCAGTACAGTTCCCAATTTGTTAGTTGTGACTCAGATGGGTCTACACAATTGTAATAATTCAACAATACAAGAGAAGAGATTATTATTCTCCTAATTAGAGATGCCAAAAGGGAAAATGGCCCAAAGTCTAAAGATTTAGGATTTTAGGGAAAAACACTGCTCAATAAGAAAAACAAAGGAACCCTATCCTTTTAAACAATTCTAACATAGTCATTTGCACCATTAATAAATATCAATTTGATTTTTAAGAACATAGCCGCAATTGATTTTTTAAGTGATGGAGAACTACAATACGCATAATTAGAATGTAATATATATTTTCTTTACGTCTAGTAGGTTGATTTTCTTTTTTAGTTTTGGGTCTCCTTTAGTTTTAATATTTTGGTGGTTATCTCTGCTTGAAAATATTATGAAGCACATAAGATTGGTAATGTAGTGTATGATTTGATAGTATAGTGTTGTGTTTACTAATAATTAGTGGTATTGACTTTTTATTTCTCTATTTATTATTGTTTTAGTGATTTAATATGATTTAATTTTAATTGATAAAACTTTTATTTATTTTGTAAAATTGATGAATATGTTAATATATATTCTTCTTTCTTCTTATTATTAGATTTTAAATATACTTATTATACAAAGTTAATAATAATCTATTCACAAAATTAAAATTGAACTAATATATAACAATAATATGATATTATGTTGTTGAACTAATTTAGTTTTTGATGTTAGTATGCTAATAATATGTCAAAATTGATTTGTTGTTGATGACTTTATACCATTTGGGTTATTGTTTTGCTTCTTTTTAATATAAAAAACAAAAGTATGATCTCAGACAACTCTGTAAAGGCTACTAATGACAACTCAATTCATATCTTGGATAGCACTAAAACCAAACTTGTTAATCTTACTAAGGATTCTATGTTAGAGGAGGAGGGAAACAACTTGGAAAGTGCTAAGAGTTCCTTCATGGGGTGCAAAAACATAACAAGGGAGCTTGAAATGTTGAAGAATAAGGTTCAAGAGATTGAGAAGAAACTCATAAGTTTCTCCAAATTCAGTTTGAGAGTTATACATAGTTTTGTGACCTCATTATGCCTCATGAAAAAAAGGTCCTAGGAAAGGACGCAAAGAAGGAAGGTAACTACAAGGAACTCTTCAAGTTCCTTATTGAATATTGGAGCCATGCACTGAACTAGCCTCTGGATGACCTTTTCTTATTGTGGTTTTTACTTTTATGTTGTTATGTCTAGTAGTTTACAACTTAATAATGTTAACACTTCTAGTAGTTTATGGGTTTATATTGTTAATATAAAAAAAAAATTATAATCTAATATATAATATCCTAACTTTAAAAAAAAAAAATTATTTATCTTATACGTATCCTAGTGAAATAACTTTAAATACAATCTCTAATGAATTCCTTTCTTTTTCACATATGACAATCATGAATATAATATATTAATATATTAAAAATATACTCATAGCACTTATGGCTTAAAAAGACACACCTCTCTCTAGTTAGTTTTATGTTTCTATCCTTAATGATATAGATTTGAAACAACTCTTCCAAACTTGTGCTAGTACTTGGTTGACATTTTTTTTTATTTGAACATTAGCATTAGTTTTATGCCAAAACAAAACTTCACCAATAAAATATTATTTAGAAAAAAATATAAGAAATATATCAAATTTTAGAGTAATTTTTTGTATAATTTATATTTTACAATAATTTAAATTTTTTATTTTTACAAGAATACATTATAATTTAATCATAGAAAAATTAATACATCAATTTTAATTATTATTGTATTCTTTATATATATAAATTATTATACTATTATAAAAATAATTAACAAAATAACTAGACCATTGTTGAGGATTAGAGTATGGTGTCATTGTGGATATGCTCTGATTCTGGTGTTTTTTGGGTGCCTCAAGCTTGTGCTAGACACCCACAATCAAGTTCACATGATGGGGGAAAGATCAAATGCAGGTATGGAGATCACAAATGGTCCCATTTTTAGTAGATGAAACTAGAGAAAACCAAGATAGTAGTAGAGATGCGGGGTGCAGTATCTTTGAATGGGGAGGAGACAGTTGCGCCAGGAACATGCAACCCGATACAATTGGAAGCATGGCCAATGTTGCTTTGGGGTATTTGGGTGATACCTAGGGGAGTGGCCCTTGTACTTATTAGATGGTATAAGGATCTCAACGTTGTGATGAAGGGTTTATAGGCCCTTCACCACTACCATCCATCGGTGCCATTTCAATGGAGTTAGGTTTTGAGGTGGAGGAGGAGGTAGCACACAATGTCCTTTTTTCACGACTGGGCTTGATTGGACATTTTAGTGATCTTTGGTTGAGTTTGAATGATCTTCATAAATGGATCACCGAATATTGGGAACTGATGCTAGATGGGTGTGTCCAAATCTATCTAGTTTCTAGAGGTTTTTTTATTATTGGTTTTTAAAATATGTAGGATAAGAACAAAAATTTTGTGAACATAATTGGTGTTGCAAGGATAAGCATATGTTGATGTTGAAGCCTTAGCACCTGACCTTTTGTCCTGCCACCGAAGTTTTCCGACAAGATCTCGATTTGGGTGAGACTCCCCAACCTCCCCTTGCATTTTCTGGTTTGATTCATGTTTTGACTCTATTGGAAACTCTTTAGACTATTTTTTGTTGATGGATGAGGGTTCTTCAAATATCCTTCATTCAAATTTTAATCAAATAATTGTAGAAATAAATGTTGTTGAATGTCTTTCTAAAGAAATGTTAATTAAAACTTCAAAGGGTTGTTGGGTACAATCCCTAGATTATGAAGGGATTCCTTTCACATGTAGGAAATATTTTCAAAGAGGGTACAAAACCTCCTAGTGTGCCAAAAATAGATCTCACAAGTTAGCTTCTTGGTGGAAAGATGTCTCTTACCAAAACTATACAGTGGAGAAGAAGAATGAACAACATAAGAGTTTCTCTCAGGTTGTGGCTAGGGTAGGGTAGAAACGACAATTTGAGAATGTAACTTAGGAAGATAAAACACTTGTGAACATTGCTAATGTTGTGATGGAGGGTGACGTAGGAGGTGAGAAGCCCAAAAATGGAGCTACAACGCCATATGGGAAAAAAGTAAACATGTGGGGTCTTGATATATGAGGGTGGCTCCATAGCAAGACGAGTGCAACTCGACTGCTCAGGTGAGGATTTCCCAATTGAAACCTTTGGATTGGCAGGATGAGGCTTCCAAGGTGGAAGATGGTTGGCACACTATGAAAGGGAAAAAATCAAGGAAAGCACAAATGAAATTTGATATGATCCTCTACTCTCAGACAAAGGGAGGAGTTGGTGTGAAATAGTGACGTTGGAGTATAGGTAGAATTAGGAATGAATTCAATAGCCTTGCGATCTTTTAATGGATCCTTTGATCCAATCTTTGGAAGTGTTCTATCTTTGGAAGGGTAGTTTTCCCTAGATGTAACCACCCTTGATTTGAACCGAGATCCATCTTGGTTAATTGAAAATAAAATAAAATAATAATTTTTCTAACCAAAAAAATAATTAACAAAATCTAAAATTATTAATATTCAACTATTTTATTTAATAAGTATATCTGAACAAATAAATTTTAATTTTAAATAAGAATTATTATTTTTTATTTATATATTTATTTGAAGTTTTATTTTAAATAATATTATTTACAATTTAAATAATTAATAAACTATATCTTATTTATAATAATTATTTTCTCTCTTCCTTTCATAATTGCAACTTTAATGAGTGCCAACACCCACAACTTTGTGGACTTGATATTCATTTCATTCATTTAATTTCATAGTTGGTAGTTAGCAATGGGATTTGATTGTTAGATAAATTTCAACTTAAGTAGATTTATTGATATGAATGTTAGTTGAGTGTGATAGAAACACAAACTTTTAATTCTTTTGAGATTTGTTTATATGAATGTCAAATTATGTGTTTCATAAATAATTATTTATATTAATGATATATTGAGTTATATATATTAAAATTTTGTATGACTAAATGTATTTCATCCTTTTATATTATTTAATAAATGTAACATTAAGATAATTAATTTAAAATATTTTTATTATAAAAATTTAAGTTAATTGATAGTAATATACTTTTTTTTCTCTATTTTTTCCTTCTATTTATTTCCATGTACTTTTTGAGTTGATATTAATATAATTTGTTGAACTTATTCCATTAAAAAAAAAAGTTAACTGATTAAATAAAGATAATTTAAATTAATGACAATAAAGAATGATGAATATGTACTATATATTATTTTAGACTAAATGTATTTTCTCATTGTATATTATTTAATAAATATAACATTAAGATAATTAATTTAAAATGTTTTTATTATAAAAATTTAATTTAATTGATTAAATAAAAATAAATTGAATTAATGACAATAAAGAATGATGAATATGTACTATATATTATTTTAGACTAAATGTATTTTCTCATTGTATATTATTTAATAAATATAACATTAAGATAATTAATTTAAAATGTTTTTATTATAAAAATTTAATTTAATTGATTAAATAAAAATAAATTGAATTAATGACAATAAAGAATGATGAATATGTATTATATATTATTTTAAAAATTAAATGAAGAGTATTAAACATTTAAATATTAGATTTCTAAAAAGACTAATGTTCAATATTATATTAATTGGATACTTAGTGTAACAAAAAGATTTTTTTTTAATTTTTAATTTTTATAATTACAATAATTATAGAATTTTGTGTGGGTATGATCAATCTTACATTTTATTAAAAAAAATTGTTTACATATTTGTCTTGATATGTACAAGATCAATCTTTAAAAACATAGCTTAACGTTCTAATTCATCTATTCTCTATTGGCTACTAGCATATAAGGATTGGTAATATTTAAAATAACTAGAAGAGATTGTTATATCATATTGGTCATGCTCTCCTAGGTTGAACCCCTTGATTAGATTGGATATATGGTTGTAAATCAATGTCACAAAAATACTCACACATGTAGATGTCTTCAATTTTGATATGAAAAGCCAACTTTAATGCTTTGAATTAAAAAATGTATATGAATGCACCTCATGATGAGAATATTCCTTATAAATCTCATATGTGTATTTGAATATAAAAATATAATAAATAGTTACACAAATATGTACAAAGTTAACTTTCAACATGAAGTAGTAAAAAAGAACAAGAACTAATAACTTAAATCTTAAAAATCTAATTTTGGAGTTAGTAATAAATGCCATATCCAAAATGAAACTAAGATATCACAATATTTATCTATAATAGAATATGTAAATCTCAAAGAAATTATCATTTACATAGAATTAATGTTGATAATAATATAAATGTCTAAGAACAAGTGCAAATAAAGTTAAGATAAACTAAATGTATAAAAGAAAGTCAAATTCAACATAAAATTACACCACATGTTATTATACATTTGTATTTAAAAATTTATGAATTAAAAAGTAAACTAGAATGGTCATAAGTACCTAAATTTCACCATTTCAATTATAACACCATTTTTAAAATACAATTTTAAATATATTCGAACTTTCATTTTTGGAACATGAAATGTTTATAAGCCTCTCTATACTTCTAATAATTATGAAATTATCTCAAATACAATTTAATAATGATAAGATAATAATTTTGTTTTTACATAAATCTAGACAACCTAAATGAATGATTTGTGTTAAATAAAATATATATATATAATTAAATAGAAAAATATATTTGAAGGATTATTTGAGAGATAAAAAAGTCAAGGTTTATCTATTGGTAATAACAATATTGGTGGTATTGAGTATGGTTATAATAGAGTGAGATCAAAAACATGTTTAGGATCATGAGCATGCTAGACAATGCTTCAAATTTATAGATAGCCACAATTTTTGCTCAACAAGAAGACAATATGGACCTTCAAAGAGTTGTTGGGGTGATATAGTCTATAAAGATTCATCAATGCATGGTCCTAAGATAAAAAAAAGATAAATTTTCATTTCAAATCTTCTACTAGGCGAGAAAGTTTTGATAGGCACTCCAACCACTTCACCAAATGAAAGTCCATATACTCAAACCAAAGTAATTCTCAAGATTTGGAAAAAAATACTTTTAGACAATTTTCACCCAAAAAGTATATAATATGGGCCTTCAAAGAGGCATTGGGTGATGTGGTCTATGAATATTTTTCAATGCTTGACTTAAGACAAAAACCTTTTTTGATTTCAAATCTACTACTAGATGGAAAAGTTGTGATAGGCCCCACACTTTGAACACTTCACCTTATGAAAATACATTGTCTTGAACTAAACCAATTCATAAGCTTGGAAAGAACATAGTTCTTTCTCTAAAGATAAATCTGAAAACTATTTCTATAATCCATATCAACACAACTGCACTAGCATCTGATGCAGGACCATCCAATGGTGTTAAGGCAATCCTGCATCACCCAAAAATATTATTTGTTACTAGTTTATTTTTTATGTTTTTGTATTTATGGATACCCATTTGGTCAAAATATAAAATTCCAACTCTCACAATCACACTACTACATTTTTGGGTAAACTTGCTATTTTTCAGGAAGTTGCTACATTTTAGGAAAAATAGACTACTTTGTAGGAGGGTTTGAATTATACGGCATATGAGGAAATAAATTGTAGAGAATCTTGTAAATTGAATATTAAGAAGTTTGGAAAAAGAATCAGGTCAATATCATTTACCATTTGAAAGTTATTAGAGTTTTAAGTTTCTGCAAATCTATTGAAAATTCGTTAGACTCAGGTTTGAGGCACTAAATGGTTCTGTATGGCATTGAAAATGGGGGGACAAGATTTTTTATCGATAAGTATGTAAAGAACTTAGAGAGATTTCTAATGATGTAAATAGTTCATCAATCGGAGTCCCGAATCAAAAGTTACGCCTCCTGGAAGTTGGACCACTTTTTAGGAACTACCTAGTTTTTTAACCTAATGCAAATTTTACTTTCAAATCCTTTTTTTTGGCATCCAACTACCAAGTTTCAAAAATTTGGCTCCAAAACTAAGAATAGATTATTTAAGACCCATCTTTAAGGTGGGAAGGCAGTTTTTGAGAGGAGATATTGAGAAAAGGGGTTTTCTCCAGAATCTAAAAGTGTTGTAGCCTGTGAGACATGTAGTTTTGCTTTATGATTGTAATGTTCATGTAATAAGCATCTTCATTCAGATAATATAAAGTAACTTTCCTGTTGTATTTTTCTATTCTAGCAAAATCTACCCTCATCAAGTGGTATCAAAGCAGGTTATTCCTGAGTTTGTGGACAGAGCAGCAATTGTGAGTCAATTCACACCATGATTTGTGATTTTGGGATTGAGGTCAAGATACCTCTTAGAGTGATGTGTGATGCGTGTGGTGGCATAAATTCTTTAGCAAATGAGGGTTTAAGGTCCCTTTAGAGACAGATCAATGTGTTGTAGGAAGAGCTGAGAAGAGGGTTCAACTCGGCTAGAGGGGAAGAAAGTGAAGAGGAAGAATAGGTTGAAGATCCATTTGAGGATGAAGTAGAAGAAGTTGAAGATCAAAATAAAATACAGATAATAAGGGCCATTTTAAAGATGGGAAAAATACCCAAGATTGAGGTTTCCTATTACTCTAGAAACCTAAACCTATAAGATCTTATCAACTGGATAAATGAGATGGAGGATTATTTTGAGTATGAGGAGATAGAGGACCCAGATTGAGTCAATTTTGCAAAGATGAAGTTGAAGGGCCATGCTAGTATCTAGTGGAAGGAGGTCTATCTAGAAAGAAATAGGAGAGGAAAGGGAAATATCACCAAGTGGGATTGAATGGTTAAAAAAATAAAGAAGTAGTTCATTCCAATGGACTATGAGTTGGATTTGTTGAAGAAACTTCAAGGGTTAAGATAAGGGATAAATTCTAGTAAGAAGTATACAAAATATTTTTATAAAATGATTATCAAGACAAGTTGTGTAGAGGCCAACAAGTAGAAATTTTCCCATTACCTTAATGGGTCGAGGCCAAGTATTCAGGAGGAGCTAAGCCTGGTGAGAATGAACAATATTTAAGATTCATACCAATTTTATTTAAGGGTGGAAGAGAAGATGAGAAAGAGATTTTAAGGAAATAAAAAAGGACGAAGTCAAGCAAGAAGGGGTGGTGGAAGGTCCTTTGAGAATGGAAATAAGGAGTAGAGGAAAAATAAAGATGTGGGTACTAGCCGAAATTAAAGGAATGATATTTCAATCACTCTCATGATCCAAACAATAGAGAACAAAGAAGACTCAGATGATGCTAAGAGGGGAGAAACCCTTGTTGTCAAGAGGGGACTATAAAATGAAGAAAATGAGTTAGGTCATAAGAAGAGCCTATTTCATACTAGGTGAAAGTGTGAGGATAAGTGTTGTGATGTGATTATCGATAGTGGAATCATTAATAATTTGGTATTAGAAGAGATGGTCACAAAGCTTTTAAAGATCAAGAGGGAGAGACACCCACATCTGTACCAAATTTCCTAGTTGTCAAATGAACACAAAATCTTGGTCAATGTACAATGTTTGGTGAAGTTCAAGATTGGAAGCTACTGAGATGTGGTACTTTGTGACATCATACCCATGGATGCATGCCATATTCTATTAGGGAGGTTGTGGTAGTTTGATAGACAAGCCATACATGATGGTTGAGAAAACACATACTCTTTAACAAAGGATGGATTTCTTCATAAGCTAAAACCCCTCACAAAAGAAGAAGAAAAGATATGTAGTAGTGCTAGAGTATGTTTTGTTAATGGGATGAAATTTCTAGAAGACATGAAACATGAGCACCTGTGTTATGCTTTAGTTCCTAGAATGGATTAAGAAGATCATAGGGAAGTTCCAGTAGAGGTTTATGTTCTATTGAATGAGTTTCAAGACAATGTATCTGATAAAGTACTTGAGGGATTACCACGAGTAAGGAAGACCACTCATCAAAAAATGTTAATACATGGATCCAGTTTTCCAAATAAGGAAACTCATAGGATGAATTCTACTGAGAATGAGGATTTGAACAGATAGGTTCAAGAATTTTTTAGGAAAGGACTGATTCAGAAGAGCCTGAGTCCATGTGTGGTACCTGTAGTACTAGCACCAAAGAAGGATCAGGGATTGGAGGATTTGTATAGATACTAGGGCCATAAAAAAGATTACAATCAAATAAAAATTTATCTTGCCAAGGATGGATGACCTTATGGACTACTTGAGTGGAGCTCAATATTTCACAAAGATAGACCTCAAAAGTGGATACCACTAGATTCAGATCAGAGTCGGTGTTGTTAATATAACCGATGGTGATGATGATAAATACCGATAAGGATTAGAGGAATACAAGACAATAGAAAGGTTAGATCAATTATTGTCTTGTCATTGATGTCAAGAAATTGATTTCTAGTTTATATTGTGTTGTCATATCATTCCGTTTATGAGATAGTCTGAATGAGTTAAGAAGATGAAGAAGTGAGATGTTATGAAGTTGAAGAATTTAATTGGGAAACTGATACATATCAGACAATGGTAAGGATATGTTGATATAATTGTTTTCTACCCAACATATGATTATATCAAATTGGTAAACAAAATAGTTTCAGCTATTGAACAAGAAAAGTCACTCGGTAAAGGCAATGGAACTAAGGACACTGAGAAAGAAATTTTTAGGCACTAAGAGAAGTTAACTGAAATAAAAATTTATCTACCGAGAAGGGAATAGTAATTAAATACAAGGATATGAACAAATGGCTGACAAATTAAAGAGTTGAAGAGTCACCGAATGAAGCAGTGAAGAAGGAACAAAGAGATTCTATGTCAGAAAGTAGGATCTGATGAAGTGTTGAAGCTAGTGGAAAGTGAAGAATTGAAGTGAAGTTAGAAGAGCGCACAAAGGATCTGGTTATGCAAAGATAGTTGCAAATTTACAGGTCATTATATTTACTATTTCTTATTAGCAATTGTAATAGATAAATCTCTTAACAACCAGACTTAACAATCTTATTGTAAAATCCTTGAAAAAGGTAACATTCTAAAGAGTGTTTGAAGCCCTTTTAACCAAGCCACTCCTAACAGGGTGAAGATCCTAATAGACCTAAGGTAAAACCCTTGGCTGGGTGACACCTAACAGTGTGTATTTTAATCTTTAACTAGACTGGCTCTTAACCGGGTGTACTTTAGAAGAGTATTTTCTTAGTGGGTGACAATTCCCATAGTGGCTTTTCCCATAGTTGGGTTTCCATGTTAAATATTGGTGGTACATGTGATGAATGATTTATGTGATTGATTGATTGACTATTAAAGTTTATTTACTATTTTCGGTAAATAGTAAATTGTGTTTAATTGAGCTATCACTGAGTTAATCAGAGAAAAGTTTTTAGGTATTTGAAATTAGGGATTACTGATTCATACCTCTCTATAATCTAACAGGTGATGAATGAAATATTTCATTTAAGAGTGGTTAGTCATGTATGAGTGGTTAGTCATGTATTTTGGGCTAACCAATGCACCGAGAACCTTCATGCATCTCATGAATGAGGAACTTGAGGAATTTATGGGAAAATTTGTTATTGTGTATTTAGATGATATATTGATTTTCAGTAAGGAACTAGATGATAAATTAATGCATATTCATAGAGCCTTTTAGAAGCTAAGAGAGGAGAAACTTTTGATTAATCTAAAGAAATTTAGTTTTGTAAAAAGGTAAATAGCATACTTGGGGTTTTTTGTCTCACTAGATGATCTCAAAATAGACCTAGAGAAGGTGAAGGTCATTATAGAATGACCTACCCCAAGGAGTGCTACTGAGGTGAGGTGTTTCCATGGTATAGCTAGTTTTTATAGGAAGTTCATTAGAAACTTCAGTACTATTTGTGCACCCCTAACTAAGACAACGAGGGGGGATAAAAAAGAGTTTAAATGGACTATAGGAGCTGTAAGAAGTTTTGAAATGTTAAAGAAGAAGGTGACAGAGCAACCTATTTTAGCCCTCCCTAATTTCAATAAGTTATTTCACATGGATTTTGATGTCAAGGGTAATACCATTGGAGCTCTTTTGAGCCAAGAAGGTAAGCCTGTTGCATATTTTAGAGAGATGTTAAATGATGCAAAGAAGAAGTATTATGTTTATGATCATGAATTATATGCAATAGTTAAGGCATTGAAGAAATGGAGGCATTATCTATTTCCAAAAGAATTTTTTTTGTATATTGATCATCAATCATTATAGTACTTAAATAGATAGGGTAAATTGAATCAGAGACATTTGAAATGGGTGGATTTTTTGTAGAGCTATACCTTTTTTTTGAAGCATTGGAGTGGGAGGTCTAATAGAGTTACAAATGCTTTAAGTATGAGGCAAATCTTGTTGACAAAAATTTAGATTGAAGTGGTTGGGTTTAATGAAGTCAAGATACTATATCACGAGGATATGATTTTGTGGAGGCTTGGAAGGTGTGCAAGGAACCTATTACTTTGGATGAGATAAGGTAGTTGAACTATATTATCTAAGGTGGTATGTTGTTTAAGGGGATTCAACTATGCATCCCAAGGAGCTCCATGAGGGAGAATTTGATCAAAGAGAAGCATAGTGGAGGAATGGTCACACTTTGGTCAATCAAGACCATTTCCATTGTCAACGTGCATTATTATTAGCCAAATTTATCATAGGATGTGAAGAAATTTTTTCATCGTTGTCAAGTATGCCAGATGGCTAAAGGAGTTAGTCAAATTATAGGAGTTTATCATCCTTTACCTATACCATGAAGGAACTGTGAAGATATAAGTATGGATTTTTTTTCTTGTCTTTCCAAGGAAAAAAATAGGTAATGATTTAGTAATTTTGGTGGTTGATAGGTTTCAAATATGACACATTTCATTCCTTTCCAAAAGATCCATGATGTTCAGTTCACATTTTTAATTTATTCTTTAGCTAGGTGGTGAGACTACATGGTCTTCCAAATAGCATAGTTTCAAATCATGATACTAAATTTGTTAGATATTTATGGATAACCATGTGGAAGAAATTAAAGACCAAGTTGAAGTTTATTTTTTCACACCACCCATAGATTGATGGGAAGAATGAAGTAGTGAATAGGAGTTTGGGTAACCTACTAAGATTCTTAGTAGGAGATAAACCCAAGGGATGGGACTTAATCCTACCACAGGCAGAATTTTCTTATAATAATTCTATGAATAGGAGTACTAGCAGGTCACCATTCCAAATTATGTATGGAGGTAGTCCAAGGACCACACCAAAATTGAGGAATATGGACCAAAGAAGAAGGACTATTGCTAAAGGAGAAGACTTTGTAGAGCACATCAAGAATCTACATGAGGAAGTGTGAGGGCGCATCAACAAGATGAACATGAAGAATAAGGCTAAGGTAGATCATAAGTGGAGGCATAAGGAATTTCAATTTGGGGATGAGGTCATAATGTACTTGAGTAGAGAAAGGTTTCCATTAGGAACCTACAACAAGATGAAGATGAAAAAGTTTGGTTGCTGGAAGATTATGAGGAAGTGTGATTCAGGGAATGCTTATGAGGTGGAGTTTCCAGATGGAATCAATATTTCACCTATTTTTAACATTCCAGATTTAATAGAATGTTTATAAGGTGGAAAAGAGGATGAATAAGCACTGGAGAAATGTAGCATCTTGATTCATACTTTAGAGAAGGAGGAGATTGAAATAGTCTTGGATAGCCATGTGGGAAGGAGTACTATAAATAGGTAGTATGAAGAATATTTAGTGAAGTGGAAGGGAAGCCTAAACATGGTTGTCAAAAGTAGAGGTTGACTACTTGGGTTTTCCTTAACCAGATGGGAAGTGACAGGGTCACTTTTCAAATTACTCTGGGTGTATGATGCAAAAGCATCCATCGATGTTAGGGTATCACCAAAAAATATTATTTACATCACTAATTTATGTTTGATGTTTTTGTATTTCTAGATACCCATTTGTGAAAAAAAAAATTTTAACTCTCAGAATCAAACTGCTACATTTTTGGGTCAACTTTCTATTTTTTAGGAAGTTGCTACATTTTGGGAAAAAACAAACTATTTGTAGGAGGGTTTGAATTATAATGTGTGTAAGGACATGAAGTATAGGGAATATTTTAAATGGAATATTAAGCAGTTTGGTGAAAGAATCAAATCAATATCACTCACCATTTGAAAGTTATTATAGTTTAAAGTTTCTAAAAACCTATCAAAAAATCTTTAGAGTCAGGTTTGAGGCACTAAACTATTCTATATGGCCTAAAAAATGGGGAGACGAGATTTTATTTTCTATATTTTTGTAGAGAACTCATATATCTTTCAGACCATATAAATGGTTCATCAATCAGAGTTCCAGATCAAAATTTATGCCTCTCAGAAGTTGGACCACCTTTTGTAGTAGAAGAAGTTGAAGATCAAAATCAAATGTGGCTAATAAGGGCCATTTTGAAGATAGGAAAAAGACCTAAGATTGAGGTTTCCTCTTACTCTGTAAATATGAGCCTAGAAGAGCTTATCGACTAGATAAATGAGATGGAGGAGTATTTTGAGTATGAGGAGATAGAGGACCTAGATCAGGTCAAGTTTGTAAAGAAAAAGTAGAAGGGCCATGCCAATATCTAGTGGAAGGAGGTCTATCTAGAAATAAATAGGAGAGGAAAGGAAAAGATCACCATGTGGGATCGAATGGTTGAAAAAATAAAGAATAAGTTCATTCCAATGGACTATGAGTTGGATTTTCTTAAGAAACTCCAAGGGTTAAGACGAGGGAGAAAGTTTTCTAAGGAGTATACAAAAGAGTTTTGCAAAATGATTATCAAGATAGACCATGTAGAGACCAAAAAGGAGAAAGTTTTGTGTTACCTTAATGGGTTGAGACCAAGTATTCAGGAGGAGCGAAGCCTGGTTAGAATGACCAATATTGAAGATGCATACCAATTTTACTTAAGGGTGGAAGAGAAGCTAAGAAAGATATTTTAAGGAAAGAAAAGAGGGTGAAGTTAAGGAGAAAGGAGTGGTGGAAGGTCCTTTGGGAATCAAAATGAGGAGTAGAGGAAAAATGAAGATGTGGGTACCAACCAAAATTAGAGGGATGATAGTTTCAATCACTCTCATGATAAAAAATGAAGAGAAAAGAGGAAGAAGAAGAGGAAGACCTATACAAGGATCTGGGAGAGGTGGCTTGAGAGGAACTTGTCTCCATTATAGTCAAGAAGGGCGTCAATCCTATGAATGTCCACAATGGCAAGGAAGAACACATAGACAGACTAAAGGCCAAGCACGTGTTGCACATGCAGATTAAGAAGCTCAATTAGAGAACTTAGATGATGTTGAGAGGGGATAAAACCTCATTTTTAGGAGAACCCTATTAAATGAAGAAAATGATTTAGGTTAGAGGAAAAGCCTATTTTTCACTAGGTGCAAGTGTGAGGATAAGTGTTGTGATGTGATTATTGACAATGGAAGCACTTATAATCTAGTATGAGAAGAGATAGTCACAAAGTTACATCTCAAGAGGGAGATACACCCACATCCGTACCAGATTGCATGGTTGCAAAATGACCACAAAGTATTGTTCAATGAGAAATTCTTGGTGAAGTTTAATATTGGAATCTATTGAGATGAGGTACTCTGTGAAATCATACCCATGGATGCATGCCATATGTTGTTAGGAAGGATGTGGCAATTTGATGGGTGAGCTATACATGATGGCAGAGAGAACACATACTCTTTGACAAAGGATTGACTTCTTCATAAGCTCAAACCCCTAATAAAAGAAGAAGAAAATGTATGTAGTAGTGCTAGAGTATGTTTTTTTGATGGGAGGAAATTTCTGGAAGACATGAAACATGAGTACCTATGTTATGCTTTAGTTCTTAGAATGGATAAAGAAGATAGTAGGGAAGTTCTAGTAGAGGTTTTTGGTCTATTGAATGAGTTTCAAGACATTCTATATGATAATGTCCTTGAGGGATTACCACCAGTAAGGAAGATCATCCATCAAATATACTTAATACCTGTGTGTGTGAAAATTGTACCTGATCTATAGACACAACACTCAGTAAAACATTAGAGGTTAGCTATAATCAAAATCGTGCAAAATTGAAAGCTATCTAACCAAGCGATTTACTGCCTTCTAATAGGTGCGAGATTAATGTTCTCAGATTATTATCGAGATCAGTGACCTAGACGACACCTAAATGAAGGATTTGAATGCAATTCTAGATATGGAATAAATGCAATTAATCTATATTTTTGATATTTTCTATGCAATAAGAATGATAAAAACTGATATGATATGAATGCTATTGAAAACTGATATGCTATGAATCTAACAATGATATGTAATATGAATGCAAAAATAAGATTGATCTCACAAAGATGTCGATTCCCAAGAGCTTTGATTCTTCAATTCCAATTCTCCAGCGTGATTGTGCAAAATATGAGATGATTTGTGAAGAGCTGAAGCCTTTAATTTATAGAAATCTAGGGCTTTGGAGGTGCATGGGAAAAAGCTATAAATCACTCAAATAACTCAACTTGATTTTTGAGTTATTTTTAAATAAAAGATAATTAACTCACAAAAACATGCAAAAGCTAAGTTTTAACTCAAAATAGAGTTTAGCTTTAATTGATAATTGATAGTTGTTTGCTTTTATGATTGTGCATGTTTTATTTATGAATTAATTTAATAATAAAGTGATTTATTTCCAACTTAACTGCTTTTAAAAATAAAACAATTGATTTATGGGTTAATCAATTATTTAATCAAACTTTTATTAAAAATTATATTATTAAATAATGACAACATGCTTTAATTAATTAAATAAGAATTTAATCAATTAAAGATAGGAATTTTGATTTATTGTCAAAATTAAATAATACAATTAATAATAGATAGAATTAAATTTAATTACACAATTAAGTGGCAAATATTAAATCTAATTAATTAAATATGAAAATATTCAATTAATCAAACTTTAGGATAAATGTGATTTATTGCCAAATAATTATAAAATTAAAGATAATTAAGATAATTAGGAATATTACTAGGAATATTCTCCGATGCAAAATTTAAGATAATCAATTAGATTTGATGATGTTTAGATGTGCCTTAGATTAGGACTTTGATGTCGATTTCATATGATTTGATGATATAGGAGGTTAATGAACTTATAGCCCATTTTTGGGGTATTACATTTTGCCCCTCTTTGAATTACTATGTGAAGCGCAGTGGTTCAAAGATAGTCTATGTTTGATAAAGATATGAAACTGATTCAAAAGATAAACCTATCTCAAGATAGAAACCGATTGAAAGATATTGAGATAGGAGTTGATTGATATTGAATTGATATGGGGATAATAGGTCTTGAATGACCAAAGATAATGTTCACTGTAGAAGCAAATGAACCTATTATTGCGAAAAAGTGTCAAAATGCCTGATTCTGAACCTTAGGATTGATAAGAAGTGAGTGACCCGTTCTAGACTCGATTGTCTTAGCAGAACTAGCAGGTATCACATCCGAATCCTTTAGTTGCCGAAGAACCAAGGAAATAACACTATGATCTGATGGTTGCAAAAACTGATACAGATTACAAGATTAAGAGAATACCAGATTGATATGGATCGATGAATCTGATATGCCCCAAGTGATGATAGATTTGCCCCGAGCGATGAGGACTTTTGATGAATCAGTAACTAGACGTGATTGTTTGTCTTGATCACTGATGAAAGATATTGATAGACTTGATCGATAGAATTTGATTTACAGACTTTGAATGATGTGCAATACCATGCCCCCTTCGGGATTAAAATTGAAATCTGACAAGAAAAGTCAGCGTTGATAGTTTAGAAGCATGTTAATTGATCTGAGAAGTGGTTATTTACATCCGAGAACGCATTCTGCATCGTTGGAAGGTCCCAAAAGACCAAGTTTGACTAGGTTTGACCATGAGTTTGACCATGGTTGACCAAGTTGAAATTTCGATAGTTTGATGTAAGATAATCAGTTAAGTTGAATACTAGATTTCTGTGATGATTGAAGGTCGAATATGCAAGTAGTTAATAATATGAATGATCTCAGATTTGAATTTTGATCCCGAAAAAGGATTCTACTTGCTATTTCATTGGAGGAACCTTCGTGTGAGATTCAGCTCTTGTTAGACTTGAAGATGCGATTTGAAGAATCATTTAAGCATTGAAGTTCATTTAATCATTGTGAGATCATGTAAACATGCAAAATGCAATGAGACATGCAAAATGAAATGCAACCTAAGACCTAGGACCTAGTCACTGATCATGTGTCGATTTGTTATCATCATTGAACTTTTAGGTAACCGGATAAATCAATACAATGCCCACTAGCCATGAAACCATAGACATATGAATATTGATTTGTATGTGCAAGAATCAATACAACACCCACTGGTTATACAACCATGGACATATGAATATTGATTTGTTTTCAAAATGTTGGATTAGATATAAGCACCAAGGCACAAACGCCAGGATGACCTGAATATCATGTCCATTTTGATATAGCAATTTGTACAAGCATCAAAACATAAACGTTGTGATGACCTGAGTACACCTTGCATTACAAACACATCAAACAGTCAAGAGATCATTCTAAATCCAATGTGAATTACCCGTAGTGACCCTTTATCGTTCACATCCTTAGGCAAGATTGTGTTCCACAGTAGGAGAAAGAACTTACTCAAAAAGATAATAGTTAGATCAAACTTCCTTGAATTGTTTGGGTATCAATGGTCGAGGTACGCATGGCCATCCAATTCGAGATAGAGGCTCTTACAGTCGGACACCATTTCAATCCAAAATTTCCAAAGCTATTAGATTTTCACATACAAGCAGAAGACAAAGAAAAGATTATGCCCCCAGTCATCACTCTCTAAATCCTATAAAAGACATCATCGAAGAGCTCGAAGGGACACAATATGCAAAAATCTCAATGCGAATCAGTAAGCCTACAAGGAGATAAAAGCATGAAAAGCACAGATTGTTTTCAGTTGAGTTTTGATGTTTGATTGTTGTTGATGCAAAATCCTTTCTGGAGACGAGACTGACTGACTGACTCAACAGGAAGCTTCAAAGGACTCTGAGTGGATATGACACGTCTAAGATACATGGGAGACCATAGGATATGACATTGATTGCCCCCAAGTTTGAACATTGATAGGATACAGACGCTTGAGCTGGTTGGTGTACAGGCCGACTTATTGAAAACTGGAAATGCAGGAACAAACCGGGAGATATGTACAAACTAAAGCAAGACTGAAAGCTGGGAAAGACCAAGATTGTGCTGATAGATGGAGCATTTTGGAACAAGTGGTGCCCGTTTGCCAGGTTTTCACCATCTTGGTAGAGATTCTATTTTTGCTACCGAGGTGCCTGTTTCCAGGTTTTCACCAAGGCACTTTTTTTTTCTTTTTTCATTTTTTTGTATTTTTCATTTTTTCAATTTTTTTGTACTTTTTATTTTTTTTTATTTTTTTGCGAATCATCAAGGCGCCTATTGCTAGGTTTTCACCAAGATGTTCATTTTTTCAGGACTTTTTCCGATTTTTAAGATTTTTTTCAGGACATTTACCAAGCACTGAATGCCTTAGGCATAGAATTTCTTTAGATGGAGAACGTTGATTGGTTCTCGGAGCTGTTCTCCTTCAGTTGTTGAGAGTTGATAGGCACCAGAGCCAAAAGTAGCAGTGATTACAAAGGGACCCAGCCAGTTGGGTTCGAACTTCCCCTTGCGTTCTCGATGTGATTGATTTTTAGGATTTTCTCTCAACACTAGATCGCCAACCTGAAATTCTCTATGTCTGACTTTCTTGTTGTAGCCTCTAGACATTCTTTTCTGATACACTCTGAGATGATCATACGCTGCTTGCCTGCGCTCATCTAGTAATTCTAGTTCTTGTAACCTAGACACTCTGTAGTCTTCATCAGTGACAAGTCCGTGCATTTTGATTCTGAGTGATGGGATTTCAACCTCAATAGGTAGTACCGCTTCAGACCCATAAACTAAAGCGAAAGGTGTAGCCCTTGTAGGCGTTCTGATACTTGTTCTGACAATCATTTTGATACTTGTTCTGATACTAGTTCTGATACTGATTCTGATAATTATTCTGATAATGGTTCTGATGCTTGTTCTGATGCTTGTTCTGATAATTGTTCTGATACTTGATATACTTGATAGCATCTTTTTCTATTGCAAACTCCCAAGCAAGATCATATCGTGCAGTCCCAATGTCTAGCAAGGTGGAGAACAAGAGGGATTAGCAAGCTGGTGGAAGAGATGGAAGATAAGAGAATGAAGAAAAATGAAGGGAAGAAATCCTCAAGGGGAAACTCCTCAAGAATACTCAAGCTAGGGAAAAATTGTCATGTAAAGCGCATTTGGACAAGCAATGAAAGGCTAGCATAGGATAAGCACAAAATCATAATGCCAGAGCAGGATAGGATGTAGTCCAAAGGAGTAGACATGTCAAGGGGCTTCATAGCATTGTGTTTTACTCTTTCTTTCTTTCTTTATTAGATCAAGACCAAAGGGGAAAAGGATAGTGATAGGAAAAAATGAATGGAGGAAGATGGATATGAAGGCTAAACATGGAAGGAATGAAAGCAAGATCACCATAAGATAGCTCACAAAATAGCCAAATATTCATGTATAGATCAACATTGTCAAGATCAAAGAGAGAAGATGGAATGGATGAAATATGTAGAAGAATTATGCATGATGCCTGATAGCCAGGTTTTCATCATGGTACTTATCCAAGGTGCCACAAGGGAATAGTTTTCACCATAGGATGAATTTATTTCTCTTTACTTTTGCTACCAAGGTGCCTATTTCCAGGTTTTCACCAGGGCACATTTTCAATTTATTTTATTTTATTTTATTTTATTTTATTTTTGGAAGAAGGTAAGCTTTTTAGATAATGCTCCTTGAAAGGATAAACCATGATATGTCAAGGATTCAAAATGATATGCTCAAAGATGCTGATAGGGAAAGGAACATGGAAGAGAAAAATGGAGGATAGGGTTTTATGTAAAGCAAGTGAGGTTGGAAGATAGGAGGAATAGTCAAATGAGGAAAAATGATAGAAGGTAGAAGGTTAATGCATGGAAGGATTGTAAAAGGGTAGGTGGAAAGGAAGGCAAGATCAACGTCAACACATACCTTGAAGGGTGGTGAGAGGATGGAGGAATCGTGAATGAAAGAATACGTGAAGGAATATGGTGAATGGATAGCAGAGGTTGAGGTTTGGGCGCATGGAATGAAAGAATATTTTTGGAGGGAGATGAAGTGGAAGCCTTTGGAAGCTTGAATGTCAATTTCACTTTTTGTTCAACATGAGACTCTCTTATGAGAGACTTTGGAATCCATATAGCTTTAGGCTTTTTATTTCCCTTTGATGACTTAGAGAGAATATCTTGAATGATGGATTTTGGAACCCATACTTGTCTTGTAGTTTTTTTCTTAGATATCTCTTTTGACTTTATGCTTCCATGTCTATGAGAGGAGACATGGTGATATTCTTTTTTTGATGGATTCTTGTATTGCGTCTTTTTCTTGTATTGAACATTCAAGTTACTTCCAAAAGACTTGGGATTTGTGGAAGAGGGAGGATACGACTGGTTTAGATGGGTGGGTGGATGAAAAGGATTCAAGGGTATGCATTTATGTTGATCTTGAGGAAAGATGGGAGATGGAGGTATGTAAGGACCCAATATGGATGGAAAATTAGTAGAGTTAGGAGGGGAAAGTGAAGGGACATAAGGACCCAAGATGGAAGGAAGGCATGAAGATCTTTGTAGTGGTGGAAGAGGTCCAAGGATGGAAGTGGAAGACGCAAAAGGATAATCAATAAGTTCATCAGCATCTATATGACAACCAAGGATATCAACATCTTTAGAGTGAGCATTAGGATCTTCAATAGAATCATGGACATCTTGAATATGAGCACCTTCTTTGATAGGATTGTTCAAAGCTTGCAAAGACTTAGGAAGAGTAGAAAGTGAAAGTGAACATGGAGTGGTAGAACAAGAAGATGGAAGACTTTGATCTTGACAAGGATCTTTGGATAGCACAAGTGCATAATTTTTCTTTTGATTTTCAATAGGCTTGACATTGGAAGGAACAACACTATTTTTAACAACCTTAATGGAAGTATCATCTTTGGAAAATGCAAGTGTAGTAAGGTTATTTTGATTGCCAATAAGCTCAACAGTGTAAGTAGTAGCTTGATCTTGCTTAGGAGAAGACTTAAGACATGATGGAATGCATGAAAAAGGGTGTACAAGATCAAAAGAACCCTGAGGCGGATAAAAGACATCGTGAAAAGGAGTGGATGACATGGAGGGTTCTTGATCTTGATCTTTCTTTATGTTCTTTTCTTCATCATTTTTAGAGTCCTCTTGACATGGAGCCACTTCTAAGGACAAGGAAGCATGTTGGGATTGTATGGATGACTTTGGAAGAGATGGTGGAGGACTAGCTGAAGTAGGGATTATAGCATATGAAGGCTTAGGCTCTTTAGGTTTATCATTATTGAAAGTATTTGCAGCCAAGTGAAGGTTAGCTTGAGTTTCTTTAAGAGGTAGCCCTGGAGGATAACTATAGGGAACCACATGAAAAGTAGCAGGGCTTGTGTCAGATGAAGGTTCTGTGAAAGATTTGAAAGACTGAGAAGCTTTAGGAAATGTACGAGTATTGGAGGAAGTAGGGGATGGAAGGGAACCATCACAAGACAAAGGTCCAACATTAACATGATCTTGCTTGAGAGTGTAATCTTTATTTTCAGCCTGAGAGTTCTTAGAGGAGAGATCCTTATAGTATTGACGTTTCAAGCTAGCACGATGTATTTTATAGTCCTCAGCAGTAGTAGATGGATCATCATCAAGATATTGTCCACAAAAGCCATCAAAATCTCTTTCAAAATCAGAATCATATGGATCACCATCACGATCTATCCAATGTGATGGCCCATTTGTACTAAGCAGGAATGAACGATGAGGAGGACTCTTAGGAACAGAGGTGTCATAGGTATCATTACATTGTCTGTCATCATAGTCATCATAGTCTCCAAAGCTAGATGTGTCACTCTCCGTGGAAGAGGTATCATATTGCTCAATTTTTTTCCGGGGGCATGGTGACATGTACAAGTCTTTATCAAATGGAAAAGAGTATAGAGGTTCCTTTTCTTTCCCAAGTTTGTCAAGCTGGACTTGCATAGCATGTATCTGTTTCATTATAGTGGCGATCAGAGCTTCTTCCTCTTGTTTACTGATTCTTTGAGACATGTGTACTGATTCTCAATAGCTACTGATTTGTTCTTGACACAATGATATTTTTGACAGATTCTGGAACTAGGCTGGAAACATTGGATATCTTGCAATTTGACAATTTCTAACAACTCTCTCAAATTTTTCCAAACTACACTCTGCAGACTCGTACGACACTGGGTAGTCTATGAAATGACAGTTGCTAAACTCGTACGATAGTTGGGTAGCAATGAAACAACAGTTGACAAAACTCGTACGACAGTTGCTAACAGGTTTTTGACTTCCTTGGATTTGCTTGTTTGAAAACTCATACGACTCTGGGTTCTCAATCATACGACATATGGGCGATACTGAAATGACATTTGACAAAATTCGTACGACTTTTGACTTCTTGAAATGACTTTTGACTCCAGAAAGAACTTTACGTCAATTTTTGCAAAATTTAAGGTCTTCAGTTTTGGATTGTTTGCAAATTGTACTGTCCAGATTTTGAAGGTTATACCAGATTTGATCATTTTTAATAGCCAAGTAGATAAACAAACACGTAGAACAGCAAGCAAGTGATTCCAAGCACGTCTGAAAACAATGAACAAGGGCAAAAGTAACCTTGCACATGAACAATCAAGTGACCAAATTGTGCTAATCCCTGAGAGTACTAATTGTGTATGTTCTGAAAAAGTTTTGCAATAACGCACATATACCTGAAAGTGAAAAATTGGCCTCTCTAGGGTTTTTAGTAATGGTTTGACTCTGCAACTTTTATGATTCAAAGGGGTGAACTCCAATCCCGGCGCACCAGGGTTTTGACACAGTCCGAGAACTTAATCTTCAAGAGCTGCTAGGGAGATCTGACAACCCAACAATGAACCATACCCGTAGAGATTTCTTCCACAAGGACATTTATATAGCGGCTGTCACTACCATGGCGAAAATGGCTATTACCGCTTGAGGTTCCGTCAATGCAGTTTGCCTTGTGAAGGGATTGTCCGCTACGGTTAACCCTCTCTAAAGATGACTCACAATAGTATACCACAAGGGGACTTGGCTCCAGATTCAAGGTTTTGACACCTCTTCACTTTTAACCCAACCAAAGCAAGCAGATTAATCCGACACGCTAAGACAAAGTTTTGTTCCACCAAGGTCTGTGATATCAACTCCACGTGATCTATCAACCTCTCCGGGGAGAGAATGTATCAATCAATAAGAGAAAACGCACTAACCAATTTTAATTCACCAAAGCTCATGATATCAACCCCACGTGATCTATCAACCTCTCCGGAGAGGGAATGTGTCGATCAATAAGAGAAGACTCACTAACTAAGTTGAATGTGAAACGCACTAAGTATCCTCCCTACTTACAAGGATTCTATCATCAAGAAGGATTTTGCTAGGAATCCAATCTCTCAAGAATCACAAATAGTGTTCATAGGGCCTAATTACTATGTGAGCACAGATGTATGTTCCGAAAGCAAATCTACCAAAAGCATCCAAAAAGTAGAAAGAGGAACACTTAACGTTTAAAGCGAATATGAGATGAGTCCACAAGGTGGAACACTTAACACCTCACACAAGCTAAAAACGAGTCCACAACTTAGAAAACAAGGGAGTTCCTAAAAGCACAAAAGGGTTGCCAAGTGGAACATTTAACACTTCTGTCCTGTTGACCCCTCCCCTTTATGGCGCTGAGATTGCAACCACGGGGCGGAAATGAGGGGCCGGCGGATTAGCGAGTCCAATAACCCAAGATAGCAATCAAGATCAATCACAAGTATTCTAAGACTACTTAATGAATCCTTAAGGGTTCACAACCTAGTATCAATTATGCAAGTGTGTAGAAATAGATCAAAAGCATGAAAAGATGCACACAAGCTTGACACATAAGAGATTTATTTTAAGTCCCAAATCAAAATATTATTAGATGAAGGAGAATACCTGGGATCCTTGCAACGCGCTTAGTAGATTTTACTTGATTTTTAGCAATTTTTGTTGAGCTTTTCCATGCAAGCAAGTGACGAACTCTCCAACAAGCAAACAAGCAAACAAGATATGCAAAATATATTCAACTTATGAAAACCATAGGGTTAGCTCTAAAAATCAATTATTATCAGTAATAATAACCAGCAATCAACCCAAATGAAAACTCATATCATTCATTGAACCATGTAAAAAAATAAGTGCATACCCATCACAAAACTTTATTTATTTTTTTTGCATTTGACCTAGTCAACAAGATCTAATTTTTTTGATATGATTTTGGCCACAAAAATAGAAATTTAGAATAGAGACCCCTACTAAAAAATAGAGAGCTTTCCAAAAATGCAAAAATTTTAGAAAAACCTCTTCATTTGTGCCCTAGAGACCCATTTTATCAAAACAAACCAGTTTTTGTAAATTGACTATTTGAGCTATGATATCATGTCTAAATTTAAAACACAAAGAATGGATCCCCTGTAGAATTTAAAGAGATTTCTGAAAATATAAAAATTTTTGAAAAATATGCTGATTTGCGTCAGATATTAATTTTTTTCAGAATTTCAAGAAACAATTATTAAAAATTCAAAACATCTTCAAAAATTCTAAATTTTTTACTGTAGCTTCCATGACATGTCACCAACCTGTAAAAAAAATTTCAGACCAAAATTCTAAGCCGTTTGGGAGATAAAATTAAATCTTTGAAACTTTGGGGTTTTAGCTCCCAAAAAAAAATCAAAACCAGCATGCAAAGGTGGGTTGCCCCACGGTGGGCGCCAGAAATGTGTGTGTGAAAATTGTACCTGATCTATAGACACAACACTCAGTAAAACATTAGAGGTTAGCTATAATCAAAATCGTGCAAAATTGAAAGCTATCTAACCAAGCGATTTACTGCCTTCTAATAGGTGCGAGATTAATGTTCTCAGATTATTATCGAGATCAGTGACCTAGACGACACCTAAATGAAGGATTTGAATGCAATTCTAGATATGGAATAAATGCAATTAATCTATATTTTTGATATTTTCTATGCAATAAGAATGATAAAAACTGATATGATATGAATGCTATTGAAAACTGATATGCTATGAATCTAACAATGATATGTAATATGAATGCAAAAATAAGATTGATCTCACAAAGATGTCGATTCCCAAGAGCTTTGATTCTTCAATTCCAATTCTCCAGCGTGATTGTGCAAAATATGAGATGATTTGTGAAGAGCTGAAGCCTTTAATTTATAGAAATCTAGGGCTTTGGAGGTGCATGGGAAAAAGCTATAAATCACTCAAATAACTCAACTTGATTTTTGAGTTATTTTTAAATAAAAGATAATTAACTCACAAAAACATGCAAAAGCTAAGTTTTAACTCAAAATAGAGTTTAGCTTTAATTGATAATTGATAGTTGTTTGCTTTTATGATTGTGCATGTTTTATTTATGAATTAATTTAATAATAAAGTGATTTATTTCCAACTTAACTGCTTTTAAAAATAAAACAATTGATTTATGGGTTAATCAATTATTTAATCAAACTTTTATTAAAAATTATATTATTAAATAATGACAACATGCTTTAATTAATTAAATAAGAATTTAATCAATTAAAGATAGGAATTTTGATTTATTGTCAAAATTAAATAATACAATTAATAATAAATAGAATTAAATTTAATTACACAATTAAGTGGCAAATATTAAATCTAATTAATTAAATATGAAAATATTCAATTAATCAAACTTTAGGATAAATGTGATTTATTGCCAAATAATTATAAAATTAAAGATAATTAAGATAATTAGGAATATTACTAGGAATATTCTTCGATGCAAAATTTAAGATAATCAATTAGATTTGATGATGTTTAGATGTGCCTTAGATTAGGACTTTGATGTCGATTTCATATGATTTGATGATATAGGAGGTTAATGAACTTATAGCCCATTTTTGGGGTATTACAATACCTAGAGCCAATTTTCCAAATAAGATAGCTCAAAGGACGAATCCTACTGAGAATGAGGAGTTGAATAGACAGGTTCAAGAATTTTTGAAGAAAGGACTAATTCTGGAGAGCCTAAGTCCATGTGTAGTACCTGTAGTACTATCACCAAAGAAAGATGGAGAGTGGAGGATGTGTACAGAATCTAGGGCCATATACAAGATAACTAATAAATACTAATTTCCCCTACCAAGGATATATAAACCTATGGAATTCTTGAGTGGAGTTCAACATTTCACAAAGATAGACCTCAAAATTAGATACTACCAGATTTAGATCAGAGAGGGTGATAAATGGAAGACTACACTCAAGAAAAAAGAAGGAATGTAAGAGTGGTTACTCATGCCTTTTGGGCTAACCAATGCACCAATCACCTTCTTGTGGCTCATGAATGAGGTAAATAAGGAAATTTGTTATTGTGTATTTAGATTATATTTTGGTTTTCGGTAAGGAACTAGATGAGCACTTAATGCATATTCATAGAGTCGTCGAGAAGCTAAGAGTGGACAAACTTTTGATTAATATAAAGAAATGTAGTTTTGTAAAAGGGAACTAGTATACTTGGGTTTTTTTGTCTCACCATATGGTCTCAAAATGGACCCAAAGAAGGTGAAGCTAACTCTAAAATGGCCTACCCTAAGGATTATTACTGATTTCAGGTTTTTCCATGTACTAGCTAGTTTTTATAAGAAGTTCATTAGAAACTTTAGTAGTATTTTTGCACCCCTAACTGAGATAATGAGGGGGAATAGAAAAGAGTTCAAATGGACTACAAGATCTGTAAGAAATTTTGAAATGTTAAAGGATCTAAGGTGAAAAATAAACCTATTTTAGCCCTCCCAGATTTCAATAATGTGTTTTAGGTGGATTATGATGTCAGTGGTAATGCCAATGGAGCTATTTTGAGCCAAGACAGTAAGCCCATTGCATATTTTAGTGAAAATTTAAATGATGCAAAGAAGAAGCATTATGTTTATGATCATGAAAACTATGCAATAGTTTAGGCATTGAAGAAATGGAGGCATTATCTATTGCCAAAAGAATTTTTTTTGTATACTAATCATCAAGCATTACAGTACTTAAATAGACATGGTAAATTTAATCAGAGATATTTGAAGTGGGTGAAGTTTTTGTAGAGATTTAGCTTTGTCTTGAAGCATAGGAGTGGAAGGTCTAATAGAGTTGTAGATTCTTTAAGTAGGAGGAAAATATTACTGACAGAATTGAAGATTGAAGTGGCTGGGTTTAATGAACTCAAGATCCTATATCCTAAGGATCTTGATTTTGCGAAGGCTTGGAAGGCATGTAAGGAACCTCTTACTTTGGACATGAGAAGGTGACTGGACTACATGATCCAAGATGGTATGTTGTTTAAGTGATGTTATCTATCCATCCCAAGGAGTTCCATAAGGGAGAATTTGATCGAAGAGAAGCATAGTGGAGGAATGGTCAGATACTTTGGTTGAGACAAGACCATTTCCATTGTCAATAAGTATTATTTTTTTCCACAGTTTTCATAGGATGTGAATAAATTTGTACAGAGCTGTCAAGTATGCCATATGGCTAAAGGAGTTAGTCAGAATACACAAATTTATCATCCTTTACTTGTACCATCAAGGCCTTCGGAAGATATAACTTTGGATTTTATTCTTGGCTTGCCAAGGACACTGAGAGGTAATGGTTTAGTATTTGTGGTGGTCGAAAAGTTTTCAAAGATGACACATTTCATTACTTTCCAAAAGACCCAGGATGAAGTTCACTTTACTAATTTATTCTCCAAAAAGGTGGCAAGACTACATGGTCTTCCAAAGAGAATAGTTTCATATCGTGATACCAAGTTTATTGGATATTTCTAGAGAACCTTATGGAAGAAATTAAAGAAAAAGTTGAAGTTTAGTTCTTCACACCATCCAAAGACTGATGGGAAGACTAAAGTACTAAATAGGAGTCTAGGTAACCTGATAATATGCTTAGTAGGAGATAAACGCAAGGGATGAGACTTATTCCTACCATAGATAGAATTTTCTTACAATAATTTTGTGAATAGGAGTATTGGTAGGTAACCATTCTATATTGTGTATGGAGGTAGTCCAATGGCCACACAAGAATTGAGGAAGATGGACCAAGGAAGTGAGACCAGTGCTGAAGTAGAAGACTTTGTAGAGCACATCAAGGATCTACATGAGGAAGTGCGAGAGCACATCAACAAGATGAAAATGTAATATAAGGATAAGGAAGATCATAAGAGGAGGCATAAGGAGTTTCAAGTTGGAGATGAGGTCATGGTTCACTTGAGGGAAAAAAATTTTCCATTAGGAACCTACATCAAGATGAAGATTACAAAATTTGGTCCCTGCAAGATTACAAGGAAGCATGATTTAGGGAATGCTTATGAGGTGGAGTTGCCAAATGGAATCAATATTTCCCCTATTTTCAGCATTGTAGATTTAACAAAATATTAAGAAGGTGGAATAGAGAAGGAACAAGCATTGGAGAAATGTAGCATCTCGATTTCTACTTCGAAGAAGGTGGAGATAGAAGTATCCTTGGATAGCCGTATGTGACGGATTACCAAAAATAGGCATTATGAAGAATATTTAGTGAAGTGGAAGGGAAGACCTATGGAAGACTCAACATGGTTGTCCAAAGTAGAGGTTTAACTCTTGGGTTTTCTTCAACCAGATGAGAAGTGATAGGGTCACTTTTCAAATTACCCTGGGTGTTTGATGTAGGAGCATCCAATAATGTTAGGGGAATCCCGCATCACCCAAAAATATTATTTGTTTCTAGTTTGTATTTGATGTATTTGTATTTTTGGATACCCATTTGGGAAAAATAGAGATTCTAACTCTCAGAATCCCACTACTACATTTATGGTCAACTTGATATTTTTTTAGGAAGTTGCTACATTTTAGGAAAAATAAATTATTTTGTAGGAGGGTTTGAATTATAAGGCACATGAGGACATGAATTAAAATGAATATTTTAAATGGAATATTAAGCAATTTAGAAAAAACACCAGGTCAAGATCATTCATTGTTTGAAAGTTATTATAGTTTTAAGTTTCTAAAAATGTGCCGAAAAATCTTTGGAGTCAATTTTGAGGCACTAAAAAGTCTCGTACAACCTTTAAAATGGGGGGAAAATCTTTTCTTGTCCATAGGGTTGTAGAGAACTTAGAGATATTTCCAATGATGTAAATGATTTGTCAATCGAAGTCCTAAACCAAAATTTATGCCTCCCAGAAGCTGGACAACTTTTTGAGAACTACCCAGTTCTCAATCCTGATGTAAATTTAACTTTCAAATCCTTTGTTTTGGCACCCAACTTCCAAATTTAAAAATGTAAATTTAAATTTGGCTCCATAACTAAGAATAGATTATTTAAGACCTATAGTTAAGGTGGGATGGGATTTTTTATGAGGAGGTACTGGGAAAATGGGTTTTCTCTAGAATCTAAAAGTGTTGTAGCCTGTGAGGCATGTAGTTTTGATTTATGTTTGTAATGTTCATGTAATAAAAATATTTATTCAGATGATAGAAAGTAACTTTCCTTTTTTGTTCTTCTATTATCCCTAGATCTACCCTCATCAACATCTCATTCACATGGCTATATAAAAAAAAATCCCATCCTAGGGCTTCCAACTTACCTACTTTACAACATTGGGAAATGAATGGCACTTATTCTCAAGAACCCTATAGGTTCAAATTCCATGTCCCATAATTTGCATGGCTGATAGGGAGATCTTCCTTCCAATAGCCCTACTTCCTCTAAGACTTCTCTAGGTCTTCTCTTAACCTATCTTAGGGTTCCTAAGACCCTTCAAACTAAGGGATTATTCCTAATCTCCTCCACTCCACAAGATCTCACTACCAAGGTCTCAAACTCATTCGAGTTCCAACAACTCCTTCAATGAATTCAACTAAGGAATTCATCCATTACTCCAAATTCTTGTTTCTAGTTGATATACATGGGAGAGGAATCTTTTGGTCCCTATTTTTCTCAATTTTGGGTGCTCTACCTTGTAGTACCTTCCTTCTACTACCCGATCTCCAAATTTTAGGCTAATTAGGCTACTAGGTCTTGTAGGTCTTCCAACAGATAAATATGGGTTTAACTCTGCATCTGTCCACACAAGTGGTCAAAAGAATTATATTTTTAGACACCCTTTTTGAAGATACAAAGGATTCAAAAACCCTTAAACCTCCAAATCCTTTGTATAGCCCCTTCCTATCTTCTAGCCTTGTTTTTAGGCCTAATTAGGCCTCATTGGTTCACAGTGAGGGTTTTCTTTTTCCACCCTTTTCCAAAGTTTTCATGAGCTCTCCTTCATAGGATAGAGTCTCTGAACATTATAGAACACTTTCCAAGTTTTGGATTGGCTTTCCCAATCACTGAGCTCTCTCCCATTCGTTGGATCAAAACAAGTTCCCTAATCGGGATAGCTCTAGTTCGCCTAGGGATTTCTCTCAAAATTCATTCCTCTACAACATTAATCACAAAAACACATATTTACATAGTATATACATTTTTCTAACATGTTCCAGGTGGTCGTGAAAAACCAAAAAATAGAATCCTAAGTTAGAGCCATTTTAAGAGCCTCCACTCTGAACAATCCAACAAGCTGGTCTCAGAGGAGATTTTAAGTTTCAATACTTACAATAAAAATAATAAACTTAAAAAAGGTCTAAACTAATGCTCAAAACATAAATAATGAAAGCATGCAAACTTTTTCTCTGGTTCAATCCATGGTTAAGGATGACCAAGTTCTCAATTCAAACCATTCACGGGTACAATCCTGAAAGTCACAAAAACTAATATAGATACTAAAAGAAATATATCTTCCAACCTTTGGTCTTGACAAAATCAAGCCATAAATAGGCTTTTTCCCCCTATCTTGGTCGGTATTTGACCTATAACTAACTCCTAGGCTCAGACAGGCTGAAGACCAAATGTTGTCATGACAACTTTCAAAGTTGTCATGACAACTTTTACATTTTTCTTGACAACTTTGTCAAGGTTGAGCCATGAGATCTAAATAGACTCTCTCAACTATTCCAAGCCTTCTAGGACCCTTTTCCCACTTTAAACTCATTTAATTCCTTTTCACAATCAAAATACACCTTTGATTAATTTGCAAATCCCAATGGCATACAAGCCATATCCTTTGGGTCTTCACCTAGTATAAAGAGAGACCATCACTAGGACTTTAACCAACTACTTAAGAACATTCTTGAACTAAAAACATACTCACTAACTAAGACACAAAACCAAAAGTCCTTAAAGGATAGTGACTTGGCTAGAGTCGCTACAAGCCAAAACTAGGTGTCTAGGAGCTAGGTTGGCCAAGAACCTAGGTGCTCTTGCACCAATGGCTTTTATCTATCTCAAAAATTTTGTAGATCTCCCACCAGCACATCCAACAATAATGGGAATGGTTGGAATGGACAATTTCATAAGAGAAAGAGTTCCCAATTTATTTTTGGGTTCACACAAGCAAGGTTGTTCTTGTTGGTATTTAATATAGGTGTGTAGAATGAATTATATGTCTTCCCCAAAAATAAGTTTCCTAATACTCATCTCTTATCAAAATCTCAATTGTGAAAAGAAAAGGCAATCATTGAGATATTTTGGAACTTGAAAATCAAGCTTTCAACTCTCCAAAAATTGATCTCCAAATTCTAGTATGATGTATCTAAATCTTGGTTTCTCCCAAATGGAGGTTACTTTTTTGTTACTTTTTTTACAAGGACTCAAGAGAAAAGATGCTAAATAATGGGCCCTAGGAAATTTATGGAAATATTTTTGAGATTAAACCTTGGACCCCTCCTTTTGATCCTGCCTCTTTTTCTCCTTATTATATTCTCTATTGTGTCACTCTCTCAAACCTCCCTCCTCATTTCTAGGATATATTCCTTTTGAAAATAAATGGAACACTCATTGGGTTTATTTGTAAAGCTTGATAATGAGTCTTTCTTAAATGGCTATGATCCTCAAATTTGGATGCAAGTAGTTTTTAAATTCTCAGTTCCTCCTCATATTTTTGGTGAATATCCAATATAATTTTGGGTCTAGAATCAACAACTAAAATTGGGAAATATAGCGAGCTCTTCATTGGATATCATTTCTTCTCCTATTAAATATCCACATTTCAAGGTTCCTCTATTTATTTCATATCTCAATGCTCAAAGAAAAGGAGAATCCCCTATAATTGGCAATCAAGGTCTCTATTCCAAAGAGAAGGTTCAATCCTCATTTATTTCCATTACTCATGTACACACAGACCCTTATTAAAAAAATAGAGAAGAGCCAAATTTCATCTCTCATATCGATACCATGTCCAAACTAATCCCATAAAATTTCTCCAACTCTATGCTCTCTAACAAACTCACCATCTAAAAATTCTTGCAACAAGACCACAAACTAACTTCTACACAACACCCACTCAAATATAGATTAGTTCAAAAACTCAACAACACACAACTAAAAACAAATATGATACCACTTGAAAGGGAGTTAAGGTAGTGAAAAAACTTCCTACGCTAACCTTGAGATGAGGGTTACACACAAAATTTCAAAATCTTTGGAACTGTTACAAAAACTAAACATAAATAGCATGCATACCACAATACAATGATTTACATAGGAAAACAATTTTTGAGAGAAAAACCTCATACTCCAAAATCAACCCATGTAATTCAAAAATAAAAAAAAGATATAATATACTTGGAAGGAAGTTAGCCTATACTGGAACAACTTCCTACACCACCCTTGAGAAGAGGGTTATGCAAAACTTTTTAGATCTTTACAAAAATTACAAAAACTTGACACAAATAAACATAAATAACATACATACCAAAATGAAATGATTTACATGGAAAAGTCCCTTTCAAGATAAAAATACCACACCCTAAAAGATGCCCATTATATTATTCAAAAATCAACAACAAAATATAATATAATTTCAAAGCAAGATTCTCACATAAGTATCACCATCCAGAGATCCAAAGGAAAATCAATAACTATCAATAACTATAAGAATTTTACACAAATCCTCCATTGCACATACCTAATGTATAAGAGATATAATACATGAAATCACCAAATAGTATTACAAAGTCATGAACTAAAACCACCTAGAAAAAGTGGCACTCAAATTGTCTCCAGCATAATATGTTGTTTGATGTGTCAAAACCCACACTAGTTTTCTCAGGGAGAACAATATATGGAAGCATGTGACAAATATCTATATCCAAAGACTTGGAAATGATCAAATAGGATACATTGAGCAACATAATCAGCCACCAGTTATAAATGTCTTTAGGTTCTCCTAGTTTAGGTATAAATTTGTTGTTTCCCTTGTTAATCCATTTACCAAAAGATTGGTTTAGAAAATCCTTATGGGGTTTGCGACCCACACAAGGCCACAAATATTTGTAGAACTTATGAGGGACACCATCACATCCTTAGGCTTTATCATCACCCATGGACCTAATAGCCTCTTTCTTGTAGAAGTCATGTTGAGCCTTAGAAAAAATACATAGAACAATGGAGATGAAATCGTGTAGAGCTTTATCTCACTATAGAGATGCAATACTAAAAAAAATATTAAATAATGTTTGGTGTCTTAGATATCACAATTTGACCTTAATTTTTTTATGATTAGTGGGGAATAAAGGGCATGAAGATCCAAGAAAAGCTCCTTATAGGCTTGGTCAACCACTTTACCTAGTGCAATCTAGCTTGATATGAGCCCCTCTAGTTGCACAAGAATCAAAAATCAATTTTTTGTTGGTAGACATAAGCCACATGGACTTGAAAATTTGGAGAGAATGGATTGAAAAAAAGTGCCTCTATGGAACAATTGAGATCATATATTGAGAAGAAACTTTCATATTGGATCAACAAGATAATTTCACTGGTGAGAAAATTTTAGGTGTGCTCTAAAATTCTTGTGGCTACTCATGTGTATTTCTCTTCTTGTTGGACCCATTCCAATCCTTTCTACTTAAAATTGAACAATATTCACCATGAATATTTGTGGGCATATTTAAATCACCTCAAGGGTTTTCACTATGTTTCTTGGGAGTTTTGTTGTTTGCCATGAGATTCGGGTGGCCTTGGGATTCTTTCTACCTAGTGGAAAGGGATGGATCTTTGTGGTAAATGGATAGTGTGTGCTATTTCTAGGAATAAGACCTATACAATTCTTCTCTAGAACTACATCTCTATTTTCCTAGCCAATATACCTTTCTATAAGGGGATTGGTCTTCAAACCATTCTGTTTATGAAAGATGTAGTTCACATCCAGAGAAATTGTTTTTCCAAAAGTACCTAGTATGAGATCCCTCACTTTGGTGAGATGGCTTTGGCTTTCAAGATGGATCATCTTTAAAAGAAAAAATTCTTTGGCGATCTCCACTTATTCAAATTCATGGGCTTCCCCTCACTCATATGCTTGATACTCCTAAGAGTTAATTTTATTGTCATTAGTTATAAGGAAGTAGTTATGTTTGCCAAAGTCATTCGATAAGGAAGAAAAGATAATTCGGTAAGGAAGAGAAAGCATTCGGTAAAAGGAATAAGTTAACAAGGAATATTGGTAAAGAGAAATAAAGTATAGACACTAAGAAAGGAAGAACCGAGCACCTAACTGAGAAAAGAACTTAGTTACTGAGTAGAATAGGCCGACACTAGATGAAATCTAAGTACATTGAACCTGGACACCAATTAGAAAATATTTTAAAATCTCGAGGAGATCGAATAACAGAACATTGGAGATTGAAATCTAATGATTACACATGATTACAAGGTGATTTTATCCAATAGGAAAAATGAATGAAATATGCATTGGAAGTGCACCCAATGCTAGCACCACTTAAAGGAGAAGATTCTAGAACTTCTAGCACCGCTTCAAGAGTTGTATAAATAGACCAAAGAAGTAAATATCAGAATGATGGAGAATGTGGGTATGGTGATATGAATGGATGAGAATATTGCATGTATGAAGTAGAACAAAGATGAAGGTAAATAAGAAGAGAAATCCACCGAGTAACAGATTATTGTAGTTTAGATCTACCGAGTATTGAATTGTTTATGTGAAGATTGCACATTATGAGGTAATGAGATATTGAAAATATAGAGTCTAAAAAGCATTTATTGATGCATATTTGATAGACATTTTGTATTGTTGATTAAAAGTTAATCAGAATTGTATAAGTATCTTAACCGAGAAGATCTGAACAAATCTTAATTGTAAATCCTTTAACTAGGTACAATTCTTAGATTAGAGTTGTGAAATTTCTTAACAGAGTAGACTTAGTAATATTATAACTCTTAACCAAGTTAATATCTTTAATAGGGAAATCTATTAGAAATAGCTAAGCATTGTAGCTCTAATGGAGAAAATTTATTCCTGTAGTAGTGAAGTGTTTTGGGTGTCATCCCCATCGCAGTTTTTATCCTCTAACAAGGATTTCTGCGATACCAAAATAATTTTGTTATGTGTTGATGTTTATCATATGTTTTATTTATTTTCATGTGATGCATGCAAAGGTTAAGTAATCAGTAAATGAATGTGAAGGAAGTTCAGATTTGAAGTGCTTATTCGCCCCTCCCCTCTCAATACTCACCTTTCTACACTTGAATCCACAATGCTTTGGGTTCATGCCTTGAATTTTTATAAAAAAATGCATTCATAATACCTATGATTTATTTTCCAGAGCATTTATGGATCATCATTACTAGTAAGATTAAAAAATATAATTCTAACTTTTATGCCCAAATTGAGATACATTTGAATTTTTTATAAAGGCTCTACCTTATACATGCTACACAAAATTGGCATTCACAAAGTCAAACCTTAGTGGAAATATTGGTGTTGGTCTCCAAACACCACTTTCTATGAATATAATCCATGTTTTGGGTATCATTGGCTCTCTTCACACCTTCCTATGGTGCTTGCTCTCAATTTGTGACATAGAGTTTGTAGTTAGATATATCTATATGGGAGTGTTAGTTTCATAAAATTTTGTCAACCTTTATTAAGCCTAACCTTTCCCACTTTTCCTTTTGTATTCTTTATCAAGGATTTCCTATGGGTTCTCACCTTAAGCATATGTGTATTTTGGACCCTCTTTGTCAATTTTGTTGTCAACCAAATTCAATCAAACATCTCTTCTAGTTATCTCATTGTGCTCAACAGTTGTGTAGTTGGATTCATGATATATTTTTTCTTGGATTATGGTTACATTGGGGAGTGGTCTTGCATTCCTTATGAGTATACCCAAACATAGTATGTTGGAAACTCTTTTTCCCTTATGGAAAGATAGGAATGTTATTATTTTTTATCACATCTTTATTATTATTGTTATTTTTATAAATCCTCTATTTGTAATAATGTTATGCTTCATATTCAAGTCCAAGAAAATAAGGTGGTGCTAGAGGTGGCCCATATCCATGATTTATTGGACCATTTTGGCAATGAACCATGCTTTGTAGAAAGGGTTACCCCAAACAACTTTAATTCATGTGGTCAATCTTCACCTTGTGAATGTCAATGTGGCTAGAATGTTTCATATTAATGCCCTCAACCACCTACATCTCAAGCCCCCATTGCCACTTTGGTAGTAGGGGTGACTTGGCTAAGTGGCACACTATTTCACCTTAGCTTGGAGGTTCTACTTTTGATAGCCCTTGGGTTTGGTTGCATTGTCCATTGGTGATGGTGGTTGGATAGACTCCACTAGTGGCTCCCTTAGATGGCTTTAGATATTTCACTAACAAGGAATGAAGACAAAGAAAAGGAAGAGGGAGAAGTTAAAATAAAAAAGAGGTGCTTTGTTGTTGATGTCACCCCAAAATCCATTGATGTATGGGGTAAAATGGATGAACATGACCCCCTCTACCTACCAATGGTGTTTCTCTCACTGCTTAGCAACTTTTATTATTATTTCTATTGCCTTTCTTTTTGGGCACTACCCATGTGACTATGAGTAGTGACCTTATGTCCTCCTGCCATTTTTTTTATGGATATGTTTATATATTTTTATTTTTTTTGGATTTGTATGCATTTATTCATAAAAAAATACATGTGTGTAACCCCCTTTTACATCTAAATTATGTGTGCAACACATTTTTGGTTTCTTATTTTAGGAGACCCAAGTTTTGGAGGCTATAAATTTTGATCTAGGAGTTTAATTGACAAACCATTTGAAGCACTAGAAATATCACAAGGTTCTCTATCAATTCTTGACCAATTTTAGGTCCATTTGGAGCCTCTATGTCCTTAAAAATTAATAGTGAAACTTTCAAAAGTTAAGGCTTTACATTCTTCAAATCTTGACATGATCTTACAATAAAAATGTATTGACATGGTTATTAGCCAATTTTTAGCTTTCAAGAAAATTTTGGATCAATACATGCTCAAATATAAACATAGTATAAATCCACTTCATCTTTGATCACTTCCATGTGTCACAAGATTAACCTCAAATAGACAATGTTAGATCTCAATATCAACATTAGATATGTGGAAGTAGAGCTAATAAATGAGGAAAATATATTATAATAGGTGCATAAAGTGAAACATTAAATGGAAATAAATATGGATATAATTTTACCTAATATTATTTAAGAAAGTCTAAAACAAAAATTTAGTAAGACTTGTAAATAGAAATGATAAATACAAGTGAGCAACTAGGGGTTACCTAAAGAGTGGATCAATGTGAACTTTGACTATTGGTACATCGTGAAAAACAATTTGAGGTTGGAGATAAATGAGTTAGGGAACCACTTACAATTTATTCTTGATGGTGTGATTTTTCCTAGGGTAGCACAATTTTGTTTGAAATAGATTCTATCCTTTGATACCTATAAAGAATATTTGCTTGAATGTATGTGTTTGAGAATATGTAGTACTTAGTAGCATTACTAAGAGCCTAGTATACATATAGGGTAAAGTATGTAACTTCCTTGATGACAATCATGCCACTACGTTGATTCAAAAGATTGAAAGAGAAAAATAAAGAATTATAGATGTGTATATAGCTAGTTTTATTGTAACTATTACAAAGTGGGACCAATGCCAATTAATTTTCTAATATTTATGATTAATAGATGATTCTCTCTAATATGTTTATGTATCCTATCTAATAATGATAATGAATTTAAAATAATATCGCTAAACAAATAATTTAAAATCTTTAAAAACTCAAAATCAATAAAAAATAATTATTTCTAAAAATATCCACTTAAAAATATAAATAAACTATACAAAAATTGTAATAATATCTACATAAAATAGCTTACACTATAAATAAAGAATAATAATAAAAAATACTCTTGTATTATAAAGCATGTTAAGGGGTGATAAAAATAAACCTATAACCACACCCTTTGATTCTTCAAAATACTTGGCTTGAGTTTCTTTTTATAATTGAATTGCATTTCTACAATGGTAGTTTTCTTAAAAAAATTAAATGTGTATATTATAATATATACATAATAATTAACATAGTTCAATGATTAAAAAGTGGCATCATGTTTGAAAATAAATTAATCAATGGTCATTTATGTTTTCTATAAATTGATATTGGTATTTATTTATTTATATTTAAGCCAAGAGGCTTCCTACAATGGAAGCAAATTTGGTTGTATACAATTAACATTTTTTAGAGAATTGACGTGTTGAGTTGGCGGTTGTGTTTTGTATTTCTACATATGAATTTAAAAGGAAAAAAAATAAAGATTTATCCATTAGTGATTACAATAACACTCAAAATTAAAATAACAAAATTAAGCTAGCTTATACATTTTATACTATATAAAATTTGTTGAGAGACATCTTTCTCAAGGACCCTATTACGCCTTAGGATGAATATGATAAAAAATAGGTGACTTGAGAAGGATATCTCTTGGCGTATTTTATACATATTATAAAATATGTATAAGCTAGTAGCAATCACGACACAACATGGAAGACGTTAAATAAATTAATATATAATTATATTACATTAGGATTATGGTCAAGGTTGACATTTTAATTAAGATTAGGGTATTGGGTTTAGGATTAGAATTATAGTTAGGATTATGGTTAGGGTTAGGTTTTTATTGGGGTTAGTATTAGCGTTAGGGTTTATATCATTATTAGTATTATGGTTAGGGTTACACCTTGTATTAGGTTTAGGATTTAGGGTTATGATCAAGATTAGGGATTAAGACTTAGGATTAGAATTATTTCTAAGGTTTAGGTTTACATGATGGTTAGTATTGTGATTAGAGTTAGGTCCTTTATTAGGGTTAGTATTTAGGGTTAGGGTGGGGATTAGGGTTTAGGATTGGGATTATAGTTAGGATAATGATAGGGTTGGGTTTGGGTTAGGATTAGGTTTTAGGATTGAGATTATGGTTAGTTTTAGATATTATATTAATGTTAGAATTGTCGTTATGGTTAGGTTTTTATATTAGGGTTAGAATTTAGGGTTAGGGTTAGGATAAGGGTGTTTGTTTACACCATGGTTATGGTTAGGTTTGAGTTTAGTGTTTGGGTTATGATCTTGTTTAGGATTAGGACTATGATTACTATTAAAGTTTAATATTTGGGTTAGGGTTTAGGATTAGGGTTTATGGTTTAGGATAAGGATTATGATTAGGGAAAGGGTTTACATCACAATTAGTATTATGGTTAGAGTTAGGACTTTGAATAGGGTTAGGGTTTATTATTAGGGTTAATATTAGGGTTATGGTTAAGATTATGATTTGGGTTAAGGATATAGGGTTAAGATTATTGTTAGGGTTTACAATATGATTAATACTATGGTTAGAGATAGGAATTTGAATAGGGTTAGGGTTTAGGGTTATAATTAGGATTAGGATTTAAGATTTAGGATTATGATTATAGTTAGGATTATGATTATGGTTAGGGTTTACATCATGGTTGTTATTATCATTAGGGTTCAAGTTTTGGGTTAAGATCAATGTTAATGGTTTAGGAATAATATTATAGTTAGTTTTAAGGTTTATATCATGGTTGGAATTATAGTTTGGGAGAATGGTTGGGTTTTAACGTTTGGGTTAAGTTTTAGGGTTAGGTTTAGCATTAGGATTTAGGGTTTACATTATGGTTATAATTATTATTAGTGCTAGAACCTTGGTTAGGGTTAGGGTTTATGATTAGGGTTGGGATTAGTCTTAGTGTGATAATTATGGTGAGGGTAAGGATTTACATCATGGTTAGTATTATGGTTAGGTTACACTTTGTAATAGTGTTATAATTTAGGGTTTATAATTAGGATTAGGATTGAGGATTAACATTATTATAAGGGTTAGAGTTTACATCATTATTAATATTATAGTTAGAGTCATAGTTTTGATTAGGGTTAGGATTAGATTTAGAGTTTTAGAGTTTAGGATTAGGATTATAGTTAGAGTTAGGGTTTACATAATCATAAATATTATCATTAAGAATAGGTTTAGAGATAGGGTTAGACTTAGGAATAGGTTTATAGATATAATTAGGGTTAGGTTTAGAGATAGAATTATGGTTAGTGATAATATTATGGTTAATGTTACTACTAGAGTTACTATTAGAGATAGAATCAGGGTTAGAAATATGATTACAATTAGGGTTAGGGACAAAATTAGGACTTAGGTTAGAGATAGGATTAGGTTTAGGTTAAAAAATATAATTTTGGTTATAAATAGGGTTATGTTTAAGATTATAGTTCTAGGTTTAGCGATATAAATAGAATTAAAATTAGGAATACAGTTATGGTTATAGTTATGGTTAGCTTTAGTGTTAGAGATATAATTAGGGTTAAGATTTGGGGATAAGGATCAAGTTAAATTTAGAGATGGAATTAGGGTTTGTAATAGGATTAAATTTTGATAATTTGAGCCTAGTTAAACCCTAATAGTATTCCAATCTTAATTCTAACCCATGCTTTAATAACTATAAACCTAACCTAATCATATCCATAACCCTATTTGAATCAAAATAGTAACTCTAACCGAGCTAATTTAACCCTATTTTAAGGGTCTTACTATAGTAACCCTAACCCTATAAACAACTCTATTTGAAACAAAATAGTAATTGGAACCCTAAATGAAGTCTTAAATGAATTATAATCCTATAATTTTTAATTTAACTCAATTAAACCATTAGCCAATGTTATTAGTAATTCTAAAAAACATTATTGATTCTTTTGATAAGTGTATTATTAGTCATAATTTTAGCGAGGCCAATTTGGCGGCTGACTGGGTTGCGAACGTTGGCATGCCAGGGCTGCGAACGTGGCATGCCAAAGCCAGGTGGATATAGAGTGGGATGATGATTTTGTCCTCCCTTTTGAAGGGATATCATTAATTGATAAGGACTGGGGTAATAGCAGGCAACACGTTCTAAATGAAGTACAAATTAATGAGTAATGAATGTAGAATTTGGAGTTAAAATGATGAAGGATAGTGCGAGGATCCCGAGATGATTATTTCTCCCTTTTGGCACAATTTATGGGTCATTCATAGTGTTAGAGGGCTTCATTACAACTTTAAGTCTAATTTGCAGAGCTTTGTAAAAAAAATTGAGAAGGGTTTTCCTTATTGTTGTAGAGCTATGGGAGGTAGAAAGAAAAGATGTGAACCGGGGAACTGTAATGAATGGAACCAAAACCAGGAGGTGTGGAAGATTATCAAAGATGGGGGCCTGGCGGTTTATTTGGAAAAGCTACATGGAGGGAAATTTGTTGTGACCAAGAACTTCATTAAAACCTGGAATAAGGGGAAAGTCATGGTGGGAATGCAGAGCATGGAGGTGACAGGGGAGATAATTGCAGAGGCGATGAGTCTTAAGATTGAAGGTATTAACTTCTACAGGGATAGAAAGATCTTAGATAAAGCTTTGGAGGCTTTTGCGCCAATAGAGTAGGAGAGGAAGCGTATGGTAAGGGTGGATAACTCCTACTTTAATCCTAAAAGTATTTCAAGGCCATGGAGATTGGTTATCTTTGTGATTATTAGCTACATTACCCTTGATGGCCGTTATACCAAAATTTACAATCATCATTTGATTTTACTGAACCATTTTAGGCATGGGGTTAAAATCAATTTCCCTTTTTATCTATTGAGTTCTTTAAATACTTCTATCCTCAGTTAGCAGAGGGATTTGGATGGTGACCATGTCTGTCATGATGGGTTAATGGTCCTCATCTATGAGGTGTTGAAATCAAAGAAGGTGGAGAGGCCTCGACTAAATAGGAAGGCCCTAGAAGACTATGACACAGATGGTAAGGAGTCAGAGGAACCCTTCATGGAGGAAACTAAGGATGAAGATGGTGACCCTGAGGAGTTTTAGGAGTCAGTTCCTAAAAGAAATAAGAAGAAAAGTAAGGTGGAGGACTCGACCATGGATATGGATATGGAGGAAGAGGAGAGAAGGGAGGACAGTATCAAGAAGATGGGTAAAAACAAAATGGAGTCCATTGGGAAGTGTACCAGAGTCAAGAAAGGGAATAAAAAAGTTTCTAAGAGTGTTTTCATCTCTTCTGATGAGGGCTCTTCTTCTTAGAAGAATAGTTATGATAAACATGAAGAGTAGGTGGAGAATGACCCCGTTGTGGAGGAGAGTATGGGGTTGGACCAAAATGTTCTGGTCGAGGAGAATATTCTGCATGATGTGGCTCAGGATGTGATAAATATTGAGAAGGATGGGTAGGAGAAGGACACAGATAACATTGGGAAGGGTAAGGTGGAGAGCTCCAAGGAGGACAAAGAGGGAGTGAACAAGGATTTATAGAATCTGGGTTGTCTTGCTTTCCTGATAAACCTTAGTAATATGAAAAGAGACATCACAACTATGAAGTCCCACATTCATCAGCTTCAAAAAGAGACTGGGATCCTTAAAAAGATGAATATGGGGGAGAAAACAATGGGCCAAAGTATTGATGAGCTCATGGAGACAATCGGTAGGGTTGAGGGTCTCATTGTCTTTAATGACATAATTACTGCTATGGAAGAGAAAATTGATAAAGGAGAGGGGATGGAAAAAATAATTCAGATTATGGAAAATAGATTTGACAAGCTGGAGAAAAAGGTGGGAAACATAGCGGAGCAGAGCTTTTCTATCCTTAAGGCTTTGACAGAGCATGTTAAGATTTTGGTGGACAAGCTGGACCATGGGAAAGGGGATCAGGAGATCATCAAGGTCAAAGAGGATCAGGGCCCCAACAGGAGAACTAGATCTAGGTTTAGGAAGTTGGAGGATAATAAGAACAATGACATTGAAGAACTCAAAGTGTCCTCAGCTAATATGCAAATGTTGGCTGATTAGGCGGCTGACCTTATGAAATGTATATAGCTTGCAGGTTGTTGTCCTGTAGTCTTTTTGTTGTCCTTTGTCATTTTCTCTATTTTTATCTCTGTTTAAGGACTTGGTTGTGTGTCTTTTTTGTTTTGGTGTTGTTGCACAAGTACTATTGGAACTTTAATGCTTATCATGTAACTCTAATGTAAAAGATTTCAAGTCCTTTCAAAACCTATTTTTACGTAATCAAAACTCAATTAAACCATGATTATAATCATATACCTTAATTAAACCCTAAATCATAATTGAACATAAATAAAAAATCCTAATCCTAATCCTAATTGTAACCCTAACCCTAATCGAAACCCTAACTCTAACTATAGTATTAATCATAATATAAATCCTTACC